>JBAMJV010010620.1:0-40601 GCA_037951105.1 Echinarachnius parma | reverse complement strand
AACCATAGAATTCCGGGCCCCTAGCAACCGCATTCAGAGAAAATGTATTCGTGCGTTACGCGTCGCGAACAGGCAATACATTCTAATGACCCATTGTTACCATGCAAGGTAAAAGGAACAACTCAAGACTCCGCATATTCGGGATTCGTTCAGGTCTGAAACCGTGAATTCTACTTCGTATGGCCTAATGAATCGGAATCAGGTAGGACGCACATCTGTTGCGGCCGAAATAGCACCACATTTTTGTAGACAATAGGTTTTCTATTGATATGCAAATGAGCTCTCGCTCCCCCGTGTATATATACGCCGCGGTTTCGCGACAACGCCATTGTATATTTGTGTGTAGCCGAGTAGCACCGATTATTCTACACGCTCGTCTAGGCGAATCCTCGTACTTCAACTCAAGCATTTTCTACTACAAGCTAACTACGCCGGTTTGAAGTTTCTCTTTCACCGCATAGTTACCAGCACACCCTAATGCGCCGTCAGGCGACCGGGTGGATAGGCCTGTATGCCCCGCGAGGGGACCAGGTTTACTATCAGCTGAAGCTCCCTATTGTGCCATCAGACGGCCGGGGAGAGACGGCCAACCGCTACCTGTATGCCCCGTCAGGGGACCAGGTGTGGATCTGTACGTCGAAATCGGCCATCGAATACACCCGCTGATGATGCCTGAATCTCCCGTCGCTGATGCCGGATCTAACCGTCGCTGGGTGCTGGATTTACCCGCCACTGATGATAGGTCTGCCCGCTGCTGGAACCGGAGTACGGGGCCTTAGCCGATCGAGACGCCAGGAGCTTGGATGGAGATGGAGCCGACATGAGGGTTTTATCTACCTTGTTGTTATAAAGGCCAGCATATACACAGCTCCCTTTGAGGTAGAGCCATGAAGCCGCTTTGGGCCTCTTTCGATTGAGCCGGCTACTGTATTAGCCTAGGCTATATATTGGTATATGAGAAGCCATGGAATGGCTACTAGATGAGGGTTATCTGAGATATATCCCGGCCTGAAATAAGGCGATGTTATATACATGCAGGTGGACTCGAATGGGCTCTTTCATTCGGTGTGATTTTTATCCCACACACCATAGTTATCGACCGAAAGGAATAATGGTATGTATTTGACGTTACATGATGTCACATGCCATGTTACAACCCCACTTGGTCGATGTGTGATCAGATGGTTCTATGAACCGGGGCCCATATCCACGGTATACTCGCGGCAAGTGGCCGCTGCAGTCGTGAGATGGAGACCGTTCGGTCGCTTCGATGCAACGATGAAGCGGAGTTTATACGGATAAGGAATGGTCGTGAATGATTATACTACATTATGGCCATTTGTGCCTGAATTGGAATTGGTTATTCTAGAACCGATAATGATACATAGTGCCTTATTTTATATTCGGGCTATGCCCAACTTACACATTGTGGTGTAATGGATGAATTTTAGCACGGCCATGTACTAAATATTTACAGTTTGACGCATTTGCGCTGACCATTTTATGGCTATAGTTCTGTCGACTTGTGTATACCGTGAGATGCAGGGCGCTTCGATCACGGTGTCGACCTTTAGATGGGCACGTGCAGGATATCAGTTTTGCCCTATTTGCCGGGTGCCAGTGTTTTCGGTATTGGAAACTGAATTTTAGCCTACCCGCCAGCTTGGCTGTCGTGGTTTTAAAACAATATGACTATACTGGCATGATTTACGTGCGGAAAGGTATCTGATTACCCGAACCTGAATTTTAGCCCAGCCGCCATCTTGATTATCATGTTTTCGTTTAAACATACTGTCATGGGAAATGCGGTATATGACCACCACAGATTGTTAAGGTGATTTGGTATGCGGTTCAGTGTTCATTTTAGGCACCATATCTAATTTGGTGCTGTCATCGTTACCGTCGTTCAGCTTAACGACGCTCCATCCTTTGATTAGTCATTTGTCGACATGTCGACCATTTCAAGGAGCCTTTATTTGGGCGGATCGTGGTATGTCCACGCGGATTATGACGGGTCATTTGTTTGGCTTGAAGACGGATAATTTTACTCGTCTAAATTGTAAGAGGAATTACAATACAAGGGCGTTTGGCTGTGAGCCAATGCCCAGCCCTGGGCGCGTGTCAGTCTATTGCTCGCTTTTTGGCGCACGTAGCCATGGCTACTTGCTATTGAATGTTATCAATGGTGCGCCTCTTTAATAGTATGAATGCAAAAGCTCCCGGCCCGGTATGTGCGGTCTTTATGTTCGTGCAGTTGTATTATGTGAAGGTGTACAGTTTTATCTCCGGTCATCCGTGCCTAGTTTCACGATATGAGTACAGGGGTCCTCCCCTTATATCGTACGATGTAAATTGTTCTCATGTCTTAGTCGAATTACACAATATTCTTATGCCTTTTGACTTTGCCAGAATTAGGCAAGCCATTGTCAAGGGTAAACCGGACGTTTTTCATTACCAAACAATCAGAGCTGACTGAGTGGTTCCGGAAAGGATACCTCTGTGAAGACAGTGCGGCTGAGAGCTCATGTTCTAGTGCCAAGACATTATGGTGGAACCGTCTGGCTTAACCTTATGAAGCGGTGGCGTGCTAAGCACAACACATTCCACCGCATTTGTCTTATAGTTGTCGCATTCCAGGTCAGTTCATCAGGCGAGAGGATTATCCCCATACCACTCCTTTTATTCGTGTTGCTTCGGCCTGTTATGTGTTCCGATTTGAAAGGATGTATATCCGAGTAGGTGGATATTTTAGCTTGAGAACACATCATTATTTGTTCTGCATGACAACAGTATCGTTCATTTCTATAGCAATACAAAGTGGACATGATGAACAATGTTCAAGGTGTGAACATACTTTGTTGCCCCTATATCATAGGTTGCGACCACTGACAGTCGAATCTGAACAATGCGTTCTGTTTAGGCACGGTAATGCCGACACGTATCTGTATTGACGGTTGCGTGCTATCGTCCAGCTATAATGGATTGAGTGTTGCAGTATTTTATTCATACTAACGTTGACGGAGATTAGGCAGTCGTTCATACTAATCCATTTGCGGAACTAGATTATTTGCCGTGATCTATTGATTGGCGTTTTTGACGCCAGGTGATCGATCTATTATATATATAGTATATGGCATTATCGTGATTCAATGCCCTAGTCGTTACGCCTACGTAATTTGTTTGGGGCGTGTTTATATCGGAACTAGCGCCTTATGATCCATTCTTTAGAAGCACTACTGCACAATCATGTGTCAATGTCCGTTTCAGCATTGGTCAGTCGTACGTGCGGACAGAAGCTGGTTTGAATACTTTTCGAATTGTTTTTGCAAAGGAAGCGTATACATTCGGTTTCCTTGGCATGGTTGACGCATTACACGTGACAGGTGTAGCTTTCAGATACTTGTTTATCTCGGGGTTACTTCAATGTTTTACGTTAGTTTGTTTTGAGTGATCGCTGGGCTTGTTCCGGGTCGGATGGCACAGATGTATTTATTATATCACTCTTGTTTAGGACCGCTTTAACGGTCGTGTGTACCTTTGTATAAGGTACTTTAGAAGCAACACACTTGGAATAACCTCGAGTGGCTTTCGTTGTTGTTGTTTTTTTTTTTTCGAAATTAGTAATTAGTAATTTCGGACCGCCGGTGCGATTTTCATGTTGGGCGCCGGTATGTTAGCATCATATGCATTTTAATTTAAGCCCCATCGTTATGCGTCAGCATAGGCCATCAGCATGTTCAGTAGGTCGATGGCATAAGGTTTATTGCCACAACGTTTGGATCCAATTGCAGCATGGTAGAACGGCGCCAATCTGGTCGCCTTGATAGTCAACGATACGTTTGTTATCGTGCCGCCCTATTGTGTGGCGAACACTTTGTGATATTGCGTTCATTTGTAATATGTAAATAAGTATTATACTATACGTGTTGGGTCAATGGCATTATTGTCTTATCCCGTTCATGACTGGTTCCGTATACTCGGGCTAGGGTCGTCGGAGAATATAGATGTATAAAGTGGATTGATCAATCCTTACGGACAGGCGGAGAAACCGCCTGAAAGAGCTTTCGCTGATAGGGCCATCCAAACGTTAAGTGTTGATTGTCACTATGATGGTACGGATAAAATCATTATAATGCAGGATAACACTGCTTTTCTCACATAAATAATGTATGGATTCCGTGTGCAATGGCACTGCATGTTCCGTTGGGATCGTGAACATTCGGAATTGTTGAATCATACTGTCTTTTTCCTTGTTATTTGGTACACCGTACTTAATCTCGTAGTTTTATATTTGAGTTTAGACTCTCCCTCACTCTCGACTTCAGTGAGTGATAACAACCAGAGGAAGAGAATATGTTGGCTCAATTTAGATGATACAGCTTTTTTGATTTGGATTTCTAGCTCCTTATTCCGGGGATCGTATTATTCGATCCCGAGATTACTGTACAGGTATGCAGGATCACGCGGACACATGCACGCGTCGCGTTTGTCCGTTCGTGGAATATGTTTACGCGGACATCATGACTGTATTAATGCAAGCTATATTATTGATGTACCTGTATTCTTACGGGCACTGATTTAGAATGGATTTTATTTGGCCGTCCGCGTGACTTGTCTATCGGGCACGACAATTCTGGCTACTGTCGTGCGTAGTATTAGCTCCCCAACTCTGGCTTTGAAGGTCCTACCTGATTCCGATTCATTAGGCCATACGAAGTAGAATCGGAAAATTAAACGAGATTTAAATGAAATTTAGATTGAAGTTTAATTACGATTCTACGAAGTATAGGCCTAATATGAGGAATCAGGTACCCGCCCTACTATCCGTCGGATTGACTGGGGTGTAAAGCTTATCGAAGATTCTTTACACTTTGAGTGCCAGGGATTCGTACTCTATCACGTCTATGGCGTTATAAGACCCGTACCCTTGTGGAGTTGGGCGAGCCTTTTCTTTGAAGAATGGCGTTGTCGCGAAACCGCGGCGTATATATACACGGGGGAGCGAGAGCTCATTTGCATATCAATAGAAAACCTATTGTCTACAAAAATGTGGTGCTATTTCGGCCGCAACAGATGTGCGTCCTACCTGATTCCTCATATTAGGCCTATACTTCGTAGAATCGTAATTAAACTTCAATCTAAATTTCATTTAAATCTCGTTTAATTTTCCGATCATTCCCAATGGGTGATTTCAAGTATGGTGTTGGGGTTAGTGTTAGTGTTGAGGATGAAAAACTCGGAAAAACTGCCTCTAATCTGAGCTAAACACCAGCTTCCAGATTAAGAGGAGGTCACGAACTTTCCGAAAACGATCATACCAAATCGCTACAAACCCTGATATCGATATCAGGATCGATAGTGTTAGTCAACACCAGACAAATATCACCAGAACCCCTTTAAAATGGTGACGAAAACTTTCATATGCTTACGAATTATAGAGCAAATCGTAATAAAGACTAACCACATGCATGCATTGAACACCATAGTTAGAAGAAAATATTCAAACCATTCACTTGATCGGTACGATGTTAGTGGATATTCCCTATTTTTCGTGGAATTCGTAACTAAACTCGCAAGAAATGTGCGCGACTCTCTTTAAAAAATTGAATGCCCGCCGCGCGCAGAGACACATCGCTAGCGCTAGCGGTTTGCATAGCCGACGATGAAGGCATAACTCGCAGTGGCAACACGGTACAAGTTCGGAGTGAATATCGATAGTACGTGACATGATATAGTTTGATTAAATCTGTCACGTGATCATTAGGGATTCTGTGGCGGAGTGGGTAAGGCCGGTCGCACGTGTATCACGTAATAAATTAATTGTTAGATGTTAGATTAGAAGTGGGTTCGAGTCCCCGATGTGGTAACTTTTTTTTTTTTGCCATTATTAAAAACAAATCTCGTAGAGCTTTGAACTCAATTACAAGTTTTTATAAAATGTCAAAGATGTACAAACAATTGTCAGTGTATACATTACGTACAGGGTCCTCTAGAGGAGTGTGTGTTGGGGTGGGGGGACAAATAATCATCATGAATCACGATGTTTCAAATATAAACTAATGACAACAAGATTCTGATCTTTCTCATTCTCAACATCGAACTGAAAAGGTGTAAACTAAGTATTTTGAAAGTAGCAGTCATTCATAGGCTTTTTAAAACATGGGAGCTAGAACGTATAAGGCCTATTTATCAAAACATTCTGGTTTCGAAAATAATTAGCTGCCTGAAAAGGGGGTAACAAGTTTGCAAGAATCACAGGAATTAACCACCTCTGTATGATATTGTACGTGTGGCTCGACAAGGCTGGGGGCCATTATCCCCCCCCCCCCCCCCACCTCCGAGATTTGTTTTATTGCTCCAAACCGTAAAGCTCGGACCTACCGTTACTAAATCACGTTACGAAATCCTGAAAATCGCTCAATTTCGTGATGTGTGTACAAAACAACTGGCCAATATAAGTTTTCGTTCAAAATAGATACATCGTTGGTTTGGTCTGGTTTACATTTGTAGTGTTGTTTTGGTGCTAAAAAGTTAAATTATAGTTAGAAATGAAACAAACAACATAAACAATACAAATGCAGAAGTATAAAAACAAAGAAATAATTATGTACATAAAATAATTCATTATAAAAACAATAAAACACATAAGGAAGAAACTGGCTATTCCAATTTGTTTTGATGAATTATTATTCTATACCAAAATAATGGTCTAAATAATTTATGTAGTGAAAATGTGAATATCAGATTTATGGGTAAAATATGAATTGTATGACCTTATTTGCGTAAATTACTATAGATATTCAAATTAATACATTCATTAAAAAAAATAAGATTTTCATTGCGTTTCATAAACTTCACTTAAGTAAAATTTCACAAATTATCTAGGTTGATACCTTTTTTTACATGCTTAGACAAACGAAAACACCACCATTTCAGTTCAGAATTGTGATTTTTATGCCCACCTAGCAACAGTAACACTAACACCAGCTCGATCTGTACTTGAAATGACTTTCATTTCGATCCCTATGGAAGTTGTTATCTCTATGGAGTTTTGCGTATACATGCTCAACACTAACACTACTGGGCAGATTAGCAGACGACGCTAAACACCAGCAACCACGTGGCACTGCCGGAAGTACGAGGTCAAACCTCTAACACCAACTCATTTCAAGTACGGTGTTAAGGCTGCAGTTAGTGTTTAATAAACACTAACACTAGCTCAACACCATCTACGATAGTATATTGCCATATCAATAAACACCGCCTGTCGGAAACGGAAGTTTGTACAACGGTGAAATCAGAGGTCATCATGTTAACACCATCCTAACACTAAGTCATTTCAAGTATGGTGTTTAAGCCCGATTTAGTGTTTAATAAACACTAACACCAGGTTTAAACACCATACTTGAAATCACCCATTGTCATCGTAACCATTCAATAGTCAATACACTGCCGTGATCTGTGAATAGCTTAGAAGCTGTCATGGTCGAGTACGTGTGATATAATCGCTTATCCCAAACGTGTATATCGCCTCCGCATTGAATCAATGTCAATGCATGGTTGCTGTACATAATATATGTACTCCGTGCCACATAAGATCGGGTCAAAATGTTGGGGTTACATATAGTACGATCGCCGTCGAAACGTACGAGTTTTAAACGACAAAACCTCCATGAAGTAGAGCCAGTAATGATATACAAAAGGCAACTTTGGAAACCCCCTGATACATCGGGTTGCCAAAAACGGACAAGACGTTCCTCACTGATATCTTTGAAATAGTATTAGAAACTTATTTCGCTCAGTTTGCTGCCCTCTGTCTTTCCTTCCTTCCTTTCTAGAAACTGCAGAATAGTATATTCTCCATAATATATATTATATAAGTATACCAGTAGACAAACATGTAGAGCAAATCATATTGCGTTTTAATCGCAACTGGCCAGATCCCCCCGTCGAATTTCGCTAGACTGATTAGACTGTGGGATTACGGGAAAATCATGTTCACGACTGCCGGAATGTGGAAGAGTATAAAACCCAAATAGAAGGGTAAATCCCCCGTAAATACGGTATAGTACTGTCTGCCCGAGATGATGATATATTTCCTGGAAATATAGGAAATTATACGGTAGAGGGGCGAACATTTGAATTTCTATCCATGAACGTCGACCGTGTCCACATCTTGTAAAAATCAGCATATATTGCTGGTATAACCGTTGGATAGGATGGTAGGATACGACATCTGGCTGACCAAACCACTCGGAAGGTAGGGATTGATTAGCGGCATAGCACTGGCATGGACATATATAGTAGACTCGCCACAGTTACCCTGAAATTCAGGAAAGAATATCTGACGAGTAAGTGGCAAAGAGCCGTCACCTGCGCACTAAACCATCGCGTGCTAAGCACCACGATTAATCATAGAGCAGTATACTGTCGATCGCTCCATCCGTCCCCTGCGCATAGGCATGGGGCCCAGGCCTCGCGTCCTTAACACTGCGGTGTCATCGGCGAAAAGGCTGAGGTCGCAATCGTCCCCCGCGTGCTTCGCACTGCGGTATTCATGATGGTTATCCAAGTCCATAGCGTTCCCGCCCGATAGGCGGGAAGCGGTATAATTCATGCCGCTTGCGAGGCTAGCCGCGCCTCGAGGCTCTCGCTTTCCTTCGTTCAAGTTTGTCTGCGGCAAAACGGCAAACCTCCGGCTAAGAATGGCTAACAGCGCCTCTAAGTCCCCATAAGTTCTGCACCAAAATCTAGCTGGCAGACTCGTCGCTAGTCGATGTTGAAAGCTGCAAGTTACACAATGAAAAGATGACACTCTGCCCCGCGGGGCCCTTCTTATACCCTATACACAAAGGGCGATACGCTTGAATTGCTTTGATTTCCTTTTGTGTAATAAGCTGCATTATCACGTGGAACATGCTACCCTCGGAGAACTTGTATGAGGTATTACGTAATATAATTATAATTACAAAGTATAAGTATATTATTTGGAAAACAAAAGATGACATTAGTCAACTTTTATAAACCGTGTAAGAAATTAGATGAGAATATTTTGGATAAAATTATCTCATATATGCAATGCAGAGTGAATATATAGTAATTGGAGACTTTAACGCCCACAATACTCTTTGGGGGAGTGAAAACAATGATGCAAATGGTAAAATTATTGTAAAGGCGTTGGAAAAATATAATGTAGTCATTATGAAAGATGGCTCGGGTACAAGGGTAGATACCCATTCAGGAAAATTATCTCACTTAGAATTGACAATTATTTCTCCCTCTCTTGCAGGCAAGGGCAATTGGAATGTGGTAGAACTCTTAGGAAGTGATCATTATCTAATATAATTGATTTTTAGTTTGAAAGGTGGTGTGAAAACTCCTCAATAAAATAAAGATATAGAGGAAAGGTTTTTTGTTAAAAATATTCATTGGGAGAAATTTAGATTAAAATGTGAGAACACATTCAAAGATGTAATAGTCGTTGATGATGTTCAAATATTTTATGATAATTTTATGAACGGTATATTGACAGTTCTTAAAGAAATATCTCCACCACGCAAGAAACATCATAAACATGATCATATCCGTTGGTGGACTAATGAGTGCTCTTTCAAAATAAAAGAAAGAAATAAAGCAAAAAATAAACTTTCGAGATGCATATCAGTAATGAACCATTTACATTTTCAGACTGCAAAAGCAGAAGCCCCAAAAACCATTCGTTTAGCCGAACAAACATATTGGAAATAGTTTTGTTCAAAAATAAATCGTTACACGAATGAAACTTTGCTTTGGAAATGTATAAAACGAATGAATCGTCAAAGTGTGAACAATAAAAAGTTTCCCACTTTGAAAATGAATGAGAAAGAACTCTTTGAGGACAAAGAAAAGGCTGATGTACTCTCGAAGTTTTATTATGAAAATGGGGCTCAAATGGATAATGGTAACGGAGATGATGCCTTTGTGTTTGATATAGATACTATGAAAGATGAAGCCTTGGATATGGTTATAAATGAACCTTTTAGTATAGAAGAATTAGAGAAATCTTTAGACATTAATACAAAATCCACACCTGGTCATGATAAGGTTCCTTATGAAGTGTATAATAATCTCCCTCCTGTAGGGAAAGACATGTTGTTAAAGTTGTTTACTATAATTTGGAAATCAGGAGTTTTTCCAAAGGCCTGTAAACATGCGCTTTTTATTCCTATCTTGAAAGCTGATAAAGATCCTCACAATGTGAATTCTTATAGACCTTTATCATTATTACCATGTTTTATTAAAATTATGGAAAGAATGGTAAAAGAAAGATTGAATTGGTGTGTAGAAAAACATGAGATTCTACTTCTTTTTCAATTAGGTTTTAGAAAAGGAAGAAGTGCTATGGATAATGTTGTGTTTTTAGAAAACATAATTCAAAAGAATATTAATAATAAAAGTCAAGTTATAATGACAGTCTTTCTGGACTTTAAGGGCCTTCTTTGTAAGCTAGAGGAAAGACGAATAAACAATCGCATAAACAATGTTCAGAAACAAAGAGGTTATGGAAGGGACTTCCACAGGGAAGTATCCTAAGCCCCCTTTTATTTAATACTACGATGTCAGATATACCTGTGAACCCACATGTGGGGATTTTAAAGTATGCTGACGAATTATTGTAATTTGGATTGCAGGCAACAACGTTAAGTTTATGGCAAAAACAGTTCAAGAGTATTTAAATTATCTTAAAGTGTGGTTTAAGAAATGGGGTTTATCCCTTTCCTTGTTGAAAAGTACCCCACTACTCTTTACTAAGAGTGTTAGCCCCAAGTTCCCGGTTATTCAGGTGAATGGGGTAGATCTAGTATTTAAATTTAATCACACATTTATTGGTGTATTGTTTTATAGTAAACTAACATGGCACGCTCATGTGGAAAATTTTATAAAGAGATGCACAAATAAAATAAATATATTGAGATGTCTTTCAGGGACAAAATGGGGCAGTTCCTCAAAGTCTTTGTTGATGGTATACCGTGCATTTAAATATTATATCGTAATTGGACTATGGGTGTGAGGCATACGATAGCGCCTCCGAGAGTGTTAAAGGACAATAAAATCCAGACGAATTGTTGTATGCACTCTAAGACACTAAATATAATGAATAGTCCCTGAAAATTTGAGCACAATCGGTCAAGAAATAAGAAAAACTATGGCTCTTTGAAAAGAGCCAGGTATTTCTTCGAGTGACTCAAATTGGCAACGCACTCTGGCAAATTTGTGGACAACTCCCCATACATTTTGTACACAAAATTTCTATTTTGTTCAATTTTCTAAAAATTTATGTTTACCCTTCGTTCGAGTTCAACATATGTTTTGTAGAATGCTTTTATACATAACATATCATGAGTTGGGGGAATGGAAAAATGTGACTTTGAAGAAAACTGTAAAAATGGGAACTTTTGTGTACAAAACATATGGGGAGTTGTCCACACACTTATCAGAGTGCGTTGACAATTTGAGTTCCCCATAGGAATAAATGGACAACTTCAAAGAGCCGTAGTTTTCTTGTTTCTTGCCCGATTATGCTCTAACTTTCAGAGATTATTCCTCTTAATCTCCTCAAGACAATGAAAGCAACATTTTGCTTGGGTTTCATTGCCCTTTAAGAAAGTATTGAATACTATTCAATATCAATCGTTAATTAATGATTTGTATGGGAGCCCTCCCCCTCACGCCTTTAGACGCACTTAAAGCAGAAACAGGGGAAGCACCACTTGATTTGAGAAGGCAAATGTTAGTAGATAAATTTAAATGTTCAATAAGTAGAATAAAGTTTCACCTTTTATTACTACATATTCAACCCTGTTGGCAGTTTGAGTACTTACAAACGAAGGCCTGTAATAAACCTTTTGGATATAGAACTTTGGAAACAAAGATAGAGGACATGGAATCCCTTTCTATTCACCATGTACCACCATGGATACTTGCCGTCCCAAACATTTCATTAGAATTAAAACAATACATAAATATAAATGATAATCCACACTATATGTTACAATGTAACAAAGAAGTAATACAAGCTAAATGGCATTCTGAGCTCCATATATTCACGGACGGTTCGCACGTCCCTGGCAGGTCACTTCATCAGCAGCCTTTTGGGCTCCAGCCTTCTCATACAAAGAAATTAAACGACTCTCATACCCTTCATCATCGTTCAAGCAGAATTAGCCGCAATTATATTAGCTCTAACATGGGTGGACCAATTAGATAACTTGCATGTTGGTGTTGTAATATTGAGCGATTCTTTGAGTGGTCATTTAGCAATACGCAATACAAAAGATGATAATATGGTTAAAGAAATGTTGATGCTTTTAACCCACTTAAAGTATAAAAATTGTAATACTGCTTTTGAATGGATTCCTGCCCACTGCGGCATCCAAGGAAATGAGATGGCAGATAAGTGCGCAAAATCTGGTATTAATGGCCCTATAAAGATATTTAGTAAGAAAACTTTGGAAGAAGCAAAACGTGAATTGAGTAATAATATGCTCAAAGTGTGGCAGGAGAAATGGTCAATATCACATGCATTATTGAAACATGTATTACCTCGTCTTCCCACTAAATTTAGAACTTCCTTTCGTAGGAAGGAAGAGAAAATAATAAGACGTTTACGATTAGGAATAATAGGTTTGAATTATGACTCGTACAGACTGGGATTTCATGAGAATGTTTTTTGTGAGAATTGTCAGGTAATAGAAACTGTACATCATGTTTTAGTAGTATGCCCACAATATATGATAGAAAGAGCAATGCTCATAATTGAAACGGGTATAAATGAAGGAGAAGAGATAATGGAATTGTTAAAAAGTGGTGATATTACTACACAAAGAGCACTTGTTCGATTTGTAAACAGGACGACGCGTTTTGTTTAGGCTTTTGAATAAATTATGTTATGTATATGGATCATAAATAGTTGGAGTGAGTATTGTAAAGTTTTGATGGACTTGTCGCTATAATTTAATTAATCTAATTATATAGTGTTGAGTTTTGTATAATAATGTTGTTGTATGTTAATGTTGCTGCCAAGCTACACATCAGTGGCGGGAGTCCCAATGTGAGAGCAGGGATCATAAATAGTAGGAGTGAGCATTGTAAAGTTTTGTTTGACTATGTCTTGTCGCTATAATGTAATTAATCTAATGATACAGTGTTTTGTATATTAATGTTAATAACCATTTTGTTGATGAAAAAACACACATCTGTGGCGGGAGTCCCTATGTGAGAATAGCATCGAAATGAGTAGTCGTGAATATTGTATTATTTTGTTTTATCGTGTCGCTACATGTTTTTTGTATAATTTGGATAATATCATAAAATATTGTCGAGTATGTATATATGTTGATGCCAAGCTACACATCAGTGGCTGGAGTCCCACTGTGAGAGCAGGCACCAGAAATAGTCGGAGTGATTTTTGTTTATTTTGTATTGTATTATGATTATCTCAGTTTGTAAGTGAAGTGGAAAAAAAAGACAAAGGCATACCATGTATAATGTCTTTGCACTAAAATGCACAAATGCAAATAAAACAAAATTGTCGAATTTGTATATGCCAAGCTACACATCAGTGGCGGGAGTCCCAATGTGAGAGCAGGGATCATAAATAGTAGGAGTGAGCATTGTAAAGTTTTGTTTGACTATGTCTTGCCGCTATAATTAATTAATCTAATAATACAGTGTTCAGTTTTATATATTAATGTTAATAACCATTTTGTTGATGCAAATATACACATTTGTGGCGGGAGTCCCTATGTGAGAATAACATCGAAATGAGTAGGCGTGAATATTGTATTATTTTGTTTTGTCGTGTCGCTACATGTTTTTTGTATAATTTAGATAATATCATCAAATATTGTCGAGTATGTATATATGTTATTGCCAAGCTACACATCAGTGGCGGGAGTCCCAATGTGAGAGCAGGCACCATAAACAGTCGGAGTGATTTTTGTTTATTTTGTATTGTATTATGATTATCTCAGTTTGTAAGTGAAGTGGAAAAAAAGACAAAGGCATACCATGTATTATGTCTTTGCACTAAAATGCACAAAATAAGCCCACGAAATGTTTGCATAAATTTTTTTAAGATTTAGTTTATTAATATGAAGAAGGAAAAAAAAAACGCATATCGCGATAATTCATCAGTACCTTTAAAATAAAATAATATTTGTTTTGTTTGGTTCCGCTCTATTATTATAAAATTATAATTAAGTGTTATAAGAGTATCGTTTTGACCATAAGAGGCCCATTTCCATATATGTGGCGGGAGTCCCAATGTGAGAGGTGGGCTTTGTTATTGAAATAAGGAAAATGTTTATATTTTTGTATATAAAAGTAATATTTATAATAAGGTAGGAGAACAAAAGAAATGAAATATCGCGATATTTTTAGCGGTGCCATAGAAATAATTTGTTGATGATATATAAAATGTTATAATATTTTTGGCAACAATAGTCAGATTTGACTGATGGCCATCAAACTAAACAACAACAACAACAAGTCCCCACTCCTGACGACGGATAATCAACCTATTCGAAACATCGCGCCCCTCCTACCATCCACACTCTCCTCGCAATACCAAACGTCCTTTCCAGGACTATCCCAACAGTCCTTTCTAGGACTGCCAACAGTCCTTTCTAGGACTACCAACATTCCTTTTTATGACTCTCCTAGAAAGAATACCAACAGTCCTTTTCAGGACCATCCCAACAGTCCTTTCCAGGACTACCAACAGTCCTTTCTAGGACTACCAACATTTCTTTTTAGGACTCTCTTATAAAGAATACCAACGGTCCTTTTCAGGACTACACCAACAGTCCTTTTCAGGACTACACCAACATTCCTTTCTAGGACTACCAACAGTCCTTTCTAGGACTACCATAGTCCTTTTCAGGGCTGACTAATCCACCCCTCTCACATGGTGCAACCGCTAACCACACGTATTATATACACCACCATGGAAACCGATACTTACAAGCAACATTTAATAATGGTATAATCATGCAATAATGAGTACATGCTTGTCTAAACTGCATTTTGTTTCAAAAGTGTTTTGCCATCCATTATGTTATGTTATTTTGTTCTTGCCTTGGCTTTTACGGATGCTAGAGTTACACTTCAGTATCAGCTCATGTTGATCTTATTTTAACAACGTAGGTCCATACAATAATTTTTTATCACTGATTGTACACATTTCCAGATTATTTGAACGTGATAAGTATAAACAAATATTTAAATGATTACCTATTATTCACTTATCAGTTTTCAAATGTAAATATAGGCACTGTTTGGTAAATTTAGAGTATATGCAAGTCCGACACTATAATTCATGAACAACAATATTTAGCATAGGTAACAGCAAAATATTGTAGTTATAATGACTTCTATTAGATAAAGGGGATTCAAAATCGAACAAGAATAGGCTTTACCCTAATGGACCTCGGGAAAAGAATGACCTCATCTGCAGTCCTGCAGTTGCCTTACCACTTCATGACTTTTTACTTTTAGTACTAGGGGGGGGGGGGGGGGGTTGTTTCACAAAGATCATAAATTGAACTTAACTATAAGTTGGACTTAGACACTATGGAAAGCCATTAGTTTCTTGAAACAATGTTGTAACATTTCTTTTAAAAAGGGTAAAATGTTGATTACGATCATAAATATTTTCTATTATCAAGGGGATTTCATGTTCTTGATGTAGAATTTATGAAAAGTCTAAAATACTTTCATTTTTCCTTCGAAATATATTTTATTCCAAGGATACAAATGGTTTTCTATAATGTTTAAGCCCAACTTACAGATAAGTTCAACTCGTGGTCGTCGTATTATTTTGAGATGACAACCAGCGTTCAATTATCAAAAATATATATAATTTATGTGAACAATTTAGATTTGTATGATCATATTTGCATGATTTCACGGATATGTGAATAAGTTGACAATAACTACAATTATCATATTGTTATTTACACTTTGCTTGACGTGCCTTTATTTATTAATTTTTTATTTATATCAATATATTATTCCAGGGTGGCACATTCAACAATAAGTTGGTCTAGCATGGGGCCCTGGGATACAGTATAAAAACACAATTATTATAAAAGCATGAATTATACTAGTCGTTACTACCATTTGAAATGAATCATACAATTATACATAAATATCTCCATGTCTAAACATAACAAAAGTTACGGAAAACATAATTATACATTAAAGAATAACACATATTAAAATACTGCATTTTATATACACATATATTTTGAAAAATATCTTATAAGGTTTATTCAGAATATAAAAAACACATAAATGCTGCACATATTATTATTCCATAAATTAATTTATTAATATAAACATACAATAAATAATAGCAAGATAACATTCATTACAATTGGAGACTATAAGGCAAGGTTGGTGAATTAATATTGTTTCATATTCTGTTTACAAATATTCAAGGAATTTCAAGTTTTAATTTCATTGGGTAATTATTCCAGAGGGGTATAAAAGAGTAAAATAACATTTTCTTTTATATTGTTCGGTGCGAGCCTTAGGAGTAGTCAAAGGACATGTAGCGTCTAGATGGCCTAATTTTCACAATTCGGCTCTCTATATTTTATTTTTCCTGAAGAAAAAGAATTTGGCAGTCATTTCTCATGAAATCAATAAATTTTGGGGTAATTAATCGGCATCTTGATTGACATGTGATTGACAATTCATTGGCTTACGTCATGACGCGTCATCTACAGAATTTAGTTCAATTATGAACTAAATTCTGTAGATGACGCGTCATGACGTAAGCCAATGAATTGTCAATCACATGTCAATCACGCTGCCGATTCTGGACCCTAAATGTGGGTGGGGCGTAAACTGGCTGCTAAATGAGATTTGGCAACAGAAAATTAGTCTTAAATCACTACTGTGATTATTTTAATGGATTTTTTTTCGGCAGACCTATTTTACAAGTCATCAACTATGGAATAAGTGCCAATGGACGTTGTATTCTTTAGGTCCTTACAATTGAAATTTGCCGCTTGGCTAGTATGAAATTAATGAGTATCAGAAACAAAGAACAAACGAATCATAATAAAAATTAGAGGCGGTGAATGCATTTGCACATAAAAATACAAATATGTCACACGATCATTAAATGGTAACTACTTCAGCTGATTACAAATTTCCTAGGACGGGGTATGAAAATTACAACATAAAATCATCCTTGCTGCTCTTTTAAGTAACTTAAAGTGAATTTTAGTAAACAAATCCTGCACCACTACATTGCAAACTAACAGTTACAACTCCACCACGCTCGAAAGGAATACAAACTTACAAATGACTTTGTAAAAATCATGTTATCATTCAAAAAGACCTGTTCGAATTTAAAAGGGCGTTTTATCAAAACTCATTGGTTTCAACCATATACAATAACATATTGTGCATAAGATGGTTTTTGAAATAGTGATTAGATATAGAAAGATAATCAACAACTAATTAAAAACTTCTTTTTGCATATTTTTTAAAAGAACAATAATTCTAAAAAAGTTAATGCCTGGTTCAAAATTATCGAATAATTGGGGGCCAACAATTATTACAAATGGTTATCATTACGTTTCACTAAGTTAGCCGTGAAATCCACCACGGTGGAAATCAACTCAACCATTTTAATAGCTTTCGTCAACATTCCATGTCCTGTTAACTGCCCCCCCCCCGAGACCTAGTGGTATTATAGAGATAATCTCCTCCGGTTACACGCAGTAAACCGATAAGAACGGTGTAAACGGTGATAAAATTCTACTAGAGGCACGAATCTCTCAACCTCTCCTCAGGCCTGAGAAGCGGATATTTTCTAACTTGGGTGAAACGTAATGATGTTCATGGATATTTCAGACATTTCTGAACCGATTTGGATAAAATAAAGGCTTATTTACATTTTACACTCAGTTTTTCATCTCACACATATTTTTTTGCGTAGCGCCCTCTGCACCAAAACTCAACTATCCCTTTAACCCTAATAAGGCCGGGGGGAGCATCATGCCCCCCCCCCCCCCCCCCCCCCCTCCGGAATTTTCCGATTGCTCAAAAACGCGCGAGGATGACGAACTGCCGCTTGGTGACTTTTTTCGAGTCTTGCGCATATTTTAAAACATTTTTTTTGGAAAATCGGACCTTTTGTTACAAAGTTACGTGACCTTTTGTCACTGCATGTCAGCCCGAAAATTAGGTATTTGTTTTGGGGGTCAAAATAGATTAATTAAAGTTAGAAATAAAATAAAACAACTAAAACAATGGAATACATAAGTTAACAAAAGAGAAATACACAATAATCTTGCTCTTCCAAAGTTTGTTGTATTATTATTCAAAATGGTCAAAATAGTTTATGTAGTGAAAACCAATGGGTAAAAATATAAATGTTATGACCTTCTTTGCATACATTACCATAAATGTACAAAGTAATGAAGTAAAACAAAGAGGAAATTACCATTGTATTCTGTACACATCACTTGACATGCGTCCAAATCTTCCCGGCTTCTCGGGGGGGGGGGGGGGGGGGGGCATAATGCCCCCCCCCCCCCCCCGACCGTAGAAAGACCTCAAATAGCCTGGGGGTGTATTCTGAAAATCGTCTTATCTTTTGTATTATCTTTTGTCATAAGTCCATAACATAATACACCGCTAAAATTGTCATAAATCGGTATTCTGAAAATTGTCTTAAGGGCATCATATCTTTCCCTGACCACGCCCATTAGTGCTGAGTTAACCAATCAAAATTGTTGTTACAAAATGTTTATATGCCCCCTCAGCCAATCAAAGTGGGTTAAATTGCGTATGCGTCGCATTTTCTTTAAATGCGCGTATCTAACTAGCTTTGCGCACACGTAGAATTTTCAATCAAAGTTCAAGAAATTTATATATTTTGGTCAAAGAGTATTTTTGTAAGAATGGGATTTTCATATGGTTAGATTTTCAATGGAATTTTCTCCCTCTCACTCTTATTTTCTAACTTTTTCGCACGTACACACACCTATACACACATACAAACATAGGGAGCTCTTTAAAATCTCAAATAATTGTCTTTAAATATGTTTAAACAAGATATAACAAAAGGAAAATACTGCCCCATAGCTGTCTCGGCATATGAGTAGAATTTATGATAATTTCATGATGAGATGAAAGATAAGAGAGTTTTCAGAATACACATTTTCCAACTCTGCTTGCGCGAACGCGCTTATCAATAATGCGTGGCAAGGCGCGCCAGCTAATAGAGGTTAACATACTTTCAGAGATAATACAAAAGATATGAGAGTTTTCAGAATACCGGTTTTGTCATAAGCCTAAGATAATACGATATTAGGGAAAAGACGATTTTCAGAATACACCCCCTGGCCTTTTTTGGGTCAAGTTATGCGTAAACAAGTAGTTTTTACATATTACATTACACACAATTAGAAGTCCAAGACATATCGAATGGCCATAATTCAAAAGTGTCCAATCTTATATTCACACATACAATTATTGTATGTGTGAATATAAGATTGGACACTTTTGAATTGTATTACAATAGTGTATAACATGATTGTTAGCGTTTAGGTCCAAAGGACGCTAGGTCCACAAACTTTGGACAAAATCGGAAATATTTCCCCGACTTTAGGATTTCGTCTAAACACTCTGTTTTGTATATACACTGGGCCCAAAAAGAAGCTTATATTTGTTCACATGATTATATATTGAAAGTCAGTCCATCAGAACTAACTGAAATGACACTCGGGATTAATTTAATACCCTACTCCAACGACATGTCAATATCAAAACGGTTACCTCACTGACAGAACTGAAAAATGCACTGATATGGAACCGTTAGCTGTATCACATGTCAAAGCCTGGACATTTTGGAAACAGAGTTTAAGGCAGGTGAGGAAGTCAAAACAAATTTAAATTAAGGTAATATCAGTTACCCAAACACAGACATCAATAGTGGGTGTGTCCATCATGTGCTTGGAATCATTCAGTGCATCTGATACGCATGCTGTCCACCAGGTTTCTGATACAGGCTTGGCGAGATTGTTCCTCTCTTCCTGTAGAGTAGCTCTAAGTGTGTGCATTAACAGGCGGATTGTCCCTTATACTATGACATGTGGTCCCGGAATTTGTTCCATGTCAGTGCTTTTTGCGGTTGTATCAGTTGGGCAACTGCTTGGTTACTGACATGTGTTGAGAGTAGAGTATTTAAGTAATCCTGTGTGTCATTTTTGTTCATTTTGATGCACAGGATTTTAAGATATGATCATGTGAACAAATGTAAGTTTCTTTTGGGCCCAGTGTAGTTAGATACGTATCTTATTGTTGCTCCTATATATTATTATCTGAACTTCCACAAAAAGTGGATTTAGTATCGTTTGAAATTAAGCTCTTCATATAAAAACAAAAATACAGAATGGATGGCCATAATGAATACTAAAATTGTCAAGGTGACAGAACAAAATTCCTTATGCATACAAAACAAATGTAAGGTGCCATTTTGACGTTCGCGGCGCATCACTATTATAGAACCCCGGTCATCGGAAACATACTGCA
Organism: Echinarachnius parma; assembly: GCA_037951105.1. NCBI lineage: Eukaryota > Metazoa > Echinodermata > Echinoidea > Clypeasteroida > Echinarachniidae > Echinarachnius > Echinarachnius parma. The sequence goes on along the minus strand of JBAMJV010010620.1, from coordinate 20,006 downwards.
ATCAATCCAGCGCAAAAAGTGCACGCTGTCCACTCCCTGGAGAGCAGTCCAGGCAGGCAACCTGGTAGGTGCATACAGTGCTAAGGAACACCATTCCATCCTTTCGGGTACCCATTTATACATTTTATCAAGAGTAGCAAAATGAGGATTCATTTTTTTTTTGCTGAAGGAAAAAGGCGGTAGGTTAGCAATGGGTTTGAACTCGGGCCCTCACACTTGAAAGGCACGCGCTCTAGATTTTGTTTTGTTGGAAATTAAACTGTTTTTCAAACACGTTTATGTTTCAACGATATATAAGTATACTAAAGGGATTTTAGTAACATTGTCCAAATCCTTCAAACTTATTTCGAACCTTGTCATATTCATATTAACAATACAAGCATGGGACAGGATTCTTTTTTCTTTTTTTTTTCAAAATATATTTACGCTGCTACGGGATAATTTAGGCCGTGTACAAAGTAAATACATTAAGTTAGTGAATATCACTTGGAATTTTTGTTAATTTCTCGGCCAAAAAACATCTAATTGATTAAAGGGGACCTCCAGGCAAAGAACAACACATAATGTTTTGGTACCCTTTTGTAATATCAAATTTGCAAAGAGTTGTGTAATTCATAACCAAAGCAATGTATTACCACCACTTACGATACCACTATTATTTCTTAGTTCCGTACTCGCCAAACATTTGCGAGTGCGCCAATTCTATTCACGCGTATGTTTGGAGACAATAGAATCCCGGACGATTCGTTCGCTCTGGACAAATGTAGTCTTCGTACATGCAGACCCATAAACACATGCTGTAGTTGTAGCAGGGTTATTCGCACATTTTGAGGCCGAGACCATAGATAATGATGGTCAAGGCCGCTTAATGTGGTCTCGAGACCATTTACGATTTTAAAAGGGGGGGGGGGGGGTTCAAACCCCCAAAACAGTCACTTTGGGGTCAAAGGGGGGGGGGGGGCGGGTTTCAACACCCCCCCCCCCCCCCCCGGGTACGCCTATGACAGAATAACAACAAAGTGAAGTCCGGACATGTGAGTAGGCTAGTTTCAACTGTTATAGTATCACACTTTCCAAATAGTGGCCAGCCGGTTTTTTTTATCACATGCACATTTCTTGCTATGATTTGAAGGGTGTAATTGTTTCGTGTAATAATTGTTTCACTTCAACAATTTCCCCACCCCCCAAAAAAATTTAAAAAATTAAAATAAAATCGCCTCAGTAATGTCCCTTCCCTTTGTTATATCTCCTCCTATGATTTGTACTCGCGCACTTGATAAAATGCCATAGCATTTTTAAAAAGAGGTTCCGGTCTCGATTGTGATGTTCGGCGGAGTTCAGGTCAGTTATATTCTCAACACAGAAGATTTGGTCCTTTTGGAGTCCGACATGCTGGAACCGATTCATCAGCCTAGCCATCACAGTTTTCCCTTCGTTGGTTTTCGCTTGATCAGTTACAAAGGTAATGACCATCATCGGACATAAACCTGTATAGTCATAAAATTATATGATTATTTTTAAGAGGTGTCAAATCGTCTTCTTCTTCTTAAAAATAACACGTGTCGTGAGTGGGATATGTGATAATATTATTGACCATTATAATGACACTGAAAAAGGACAAAGATGTACCGTAATGCAATAAATCCATTCAGCCTCTAAAACAGATTCTGCAAAAATGTAGGCCCTATATTCACTCTCATTTTACTACACAAGCATTAATAGATAAGCAGTTTTTAGCAGTAGTGTTGAATTATACAATACATCTATATTAACATGACGAAAGTTATATATAAAATCTACTCTTATTATGTATTTCTTAGTTGTTTCATATGGTCATACACATCAAGTGGAATGATATCATCAGACAAGAAAGACAGCGAACATTCTAAGCAGCATGCCGTATCAACAATTTGTAAAAGGCGCCTGATGTGGTTGGGCTACGTATATATAGCACGACCCATTTCCCCACGACCGTGTAGCAATCCAAACTAAACCGAAGGGGCCGGCCCAACATGAACTGGAAACAAAACGTTCAACAAGACCGCGAATGCAGCCTTATAAATTGGAATTACATCAGGCCACTAACTGCTGGAGAGTGATGACCGCATATCATTCGTCGGACGACGTGGGAACTACTAAGTCTAAGTCTGAGTTTCATAACAAATGTAATTCACATATATATATTCACCAGTTCAGCACTAAGTTTAGCACATATTGGATGTGTACATGTGCATGGCCATACAATCCTGAATAGATGTCAATGATTACAGTCCTTTTGATTTGTATGTAATAATGATGCAAAGTTATCTCTAAAGTTTTACTTACTATAATGTTTTTTAATGCGTTTCACCAGATCTTGCAGGAATGTTTGATCAACTTGGATATTGTCACGGATATAACTGCATTCAAAGGAAAGAAATAAATATCACCAAATCAGTTATATAGATAAAACAACACTTGTGTGTTAAACAAATCTAGCAACATTATCTAAATTATGCAGTATTTTAAAATAAATAATAGTACTGTTCCGGAATTGTTCCACTTTGGTAAGGCTTGATATAATTGAGGATTGCATTGATGTTTGATATGTTAATTATAATTAAAGTTTGAAGTTTACTTTAATACCGCTAATAACACAAATCTAGGTGCCTATGATAATGTTATATTTTCTTTGCTTGATTACTCTATAGTGCTGTGAATTTAATGATAACATTGCTATACACATGTAAGCACAAACACACGCATACACACATGCACATACGCACACACATGGGCGTATGAGCTCATCTTTCGGCAGTGAACAACTACACATCGCACATACACCCATGATGCATCCAAAGTCACCCATGTGATATAATAATTACACGTATGTAGAGGTTAAAAAAAAAAAAAACATATTACTTATATACAATACATCGTCAACGCAAGTGAACAAACACATGCATCAACCATAACTTATCCAATTATCCAAATGTATCCTTTACTTGTTGTAGGACATAAATACTGTACATAGATTCAAACACTCTTAAACACATGCATCACATCCATGTTTCTGACTTCTTTTCCTTTGGTTGTTTTATGATATCAGCACAATATACTATTCATCACTTTCTTCATAATCTACAGGGGTTAGGGTTAGGGTTAGGATATGAAATAAAAATTTGCAGTATACTACACTCATAATTGTTATAATACAATATTGAATGTCTGGCGTATATATGATATTTTATCAAGGCGTTATGCCGTATAATATAGAATAGAATACCTGTATTTGAACACAACTACTGGGCATGTCCATGCTTGTTTCGCCCAGTGTTCCTTCGGTAGCTTTTTTCCTTCCAGGTCCAATTCACCAGCTTTAACAAACGCATATAACAATAATAATTTAAAAAAATGATCCCATGAAAAATGATCCCATGTTTCATATGGTCATACACATTATCAGTTTGCAGTAATTAATTTTGAATAAATCTCACACCATTAAAGATTTTTGGTAAATTCACTTTGAGCAAGGAAACCAAACTTCCCAACGGTCCAATAATCCACCCAGCGAATGCTTACACAATAAATCTGCTTTATCTTCAGTTCCTAGGTGTCAAGATTCTGCATAATTTAGTTGTTCCCCAAAACTACAATAACTATGCTAATAATATTTAAATATTTTCATACATGTTACCAACGATTTAAAGCGATCATAGTTGAATTTTAGTAAAAAGAGTACAGGTTTGGTCAAACTGAATTTTAGTACCCAACATCTGCACCATTACATTATAACCTACTAGTTCTAACTACATCATGCTCAAAAGGTAATCATAGTTACAAACGACTAGGTAAAAAGCCTGTTTTCTTTAAAAAAAAGAGCCGGTAAAACTTAAGCGGGCGCTCTCTTTTTAATAAAAGATCGTGTATGTGATGTTTTTTTAAAATAGTAATTAAATAGAGAGATCATCAATAAATATGTAAACACATCTTGCAGATATGTTAAAAAAGTGAAAGCCTTTTTTTCCCGACGGCCGGTTCCAAATTATATAATTATTGTTGGGCCCCACACATAACAAATGGTTATGTTTATGGATATTCCAACCATTCAGCCATCTCTGAACCGATTTTTATTAAATAAAGGTTATTCTGTTATCGAAATTGTATGATCCTTCACATTTGACAATCAATTTTTCATTATGTCACAACAACATTATTGTGTGTAGCGCCCTCTATTCTAAAAGTTAACTATCCCTTTCAAAATGGAGTAATAGTGATGATATAAAGATTATTAAATCTATGCCATATGTATAACACATTTTACCTAAAGCACTAGCAATATTCTGAATCTTTTAGCATAACTGTATCAAATTAGAAACTTTGTTTTTCATACATTTCTTCAACTATTGATATTCTATTATGCAAACAACAGCAATATATCTGTTTATGCCGAGCTATGAACATTTGTTCCGTTCTATACAGAGGGAATTTCCCTCAAATGTGATACGGGATAGAAGTAGCGTTATTGAATGACATTATCAGAAATAGGACAGATTTTGTCAAACTCAAATTTAGTACCAAACCTGCACCATATCATTACAAACGAACACGTATAACTCCAACACAACCGTAAGATAATCAAACTTAAAAACGGTTAATGTTTAAAAAGAGAGATCATGACCTACTACAGTATATCAATTCCCCGATGGCATTGTAACAAAAGTGTATGCATTAAATATGTCATATGTGTTTTCTTTAATTATTGAATAAATGTGGGTCCACATTTATTCCTATCGGGATATTTAACAAGGTTTTTGCTATTTCTCAACCAACTTTGCTCAAATAAAGTTTTTTTTTCAAGTCTAACACAAAGTTTTTCATTACCTCACAAATTAATCATGTCCTAAAGCGCCCTCTAAACCAAAACTATTATCCATTAAATAATCCACCTACATGTGACATGTATGGATGAATGATTCACATTTGGAAATAAGATACATTATGTTCTTAATATAATAATGCTTATATATTATGTTTACCGATCCATTTAATGGCCCGTTTTGTTGTGTCCAAGTTCTTTAATGGAGGCGTATCCATCAGTAAGATTTTGTCGCTTAATTGATATAGACACGCCATGTTTGTCTTCATTGGAGCATGATCCAGTGTATCACCTTTAAAAACACACACGAATAAATTGTAAGTTAAGGGATTTAGTAAAATTGTCTAAATCGTCGATATTTACTGCGAACTCTAGTGGTTCTGTCATACCTTGTCATATTTATAATAACTATGGAAGAACAGGACAGGTTTCATTTTTTTCTAATTTCCATTGCATCTAAAATATATTAACGATTGAAGTTTTCAGATGTTAAACTGTCTACGGGATAATTTGAGTCATGTACAATGAAAGTGCAATGAGTTAGTGAATATCACTTTGCACTTTTTGTAAATTTGTTGGCCAAAAACATCAAATTAACGTGATTACAATTACAAGTGTTACTTTGTAGACATATCCGATCAGATTAATGTACATTTTATTAATCACTCATCATTTGTTGCACTTGTCAATGAAGTTGCTATATCCCTTTAAATGATAATTTTATACGCTTGGGATAAAAAGAAATACGTAGTAACAACAAATACTGGGTTAGAAAGATATTCAATATTGTCCCCTGGCAACCGGGGGTTGGGGGCTTGGGAGAGAGAGGATGGTCTCCTGTAAACACAAAGAAAAAATACGGTTACAGTCCGTTATTCCGAAGGTTCGTTATTCCGAAGGTTCAGTTATTTCGAAGGTTCGTTATTCCGAAGGTTCGTTATTCCGAAGGTTCGTTATTCCGAAGGTTCGTTGATCCGAAAATAAAATCGGGTTCGTTATTCCGAAGGTTCGTTATTCCGAAGGTTCGTTGATCCGAAAATAAAATCGGGTTCGTTATTCCGAAAATTAAATCGGGCTTGTTATAATACTATAGTTTGTGTTTTGTTTATTTAATTTACAGCCTGCATTAAGCACACCCCTCCCCCTTTCCCTCCCTTGGCCAGACCAATCAAACATTTAAGTTTATTTTATCTCTTTATATGAAATTATAGCATTATAACAAACCCAAATTCATTTTCGGATTAACGAACCCGATTTCATTTTAGGTATAGCGAACCTTCGGAATAACGAACCTTCGGAATAACGAACCGCACCCAAAAATACAAGCATTGATAGATAAACCCATCGCAAAAAGTCCGTAATTCATCTTTTAACATTTATAACTCTCTTGTCCCTATATGTTATTACGTAATTTACCTTTGAAAAACCTGTATATTCTCCTTTATACTAGTTTTCCATTTGGTTATGTATTGGCAGCCTCAACACCATTCAACACACACCTAAATCTTCAAAGACATTAATAATTCACAGTGACAATACTGTTGTATTATGCAACAATTCGCTTTTTACACGGCTTCATGTTCATGTCTACAACACATTCCATAATTACATAATCATTATAAATAAGGTATCGATGTGAAGGGGAATGCACAGGCTTGTAAATTAAATCAAAGTCGAGTACGATCACTTAATAAAGAACAGATATCAACACTCAAAACTTGAATTGCGTTCATTTCTGTATGGGGTTTATGTGAACAATAATGAAATGGATCAACTCCAATAATTCCGGTGACGCCCCTACCCCCACCCTTATATCAGTCGGACACAGTTTGCCACTGACTATTCTAGTTCAAACATCATTGTGTGTATCTCTTGTGTCCTCCCTCATTCAAGTTGTGTTTTGTATCAAAACTGATACAGAGAGTTTGAAATTAAATCGTGAAATGATCAGTAGAATCGTCATCGAGTAAATCGGCTATCGACTGTGGGTATCTGTGTATAAATTGTGTGAGCACCCGTGCATGTTTGGAAAGAGGTAATGTAGAATACTCATGAAATGTCTAACTACTTACCTTGGAAGGAATACAGAAGTGAATTTATCAATGAGCTTTTTCCGGTTCCCTCGGTACCAAGAAAGCCAATACGAATCACCTCTGGGGGGACATATTCGTCTCCTACATAAACCGAGTCGTTCAGGCTCCCTGGAATGAACCCAGAAATTCGAGAGTAATAGTCATCAGCATTGCCTGCAGTAAAAAGGAGAAAAAAGTAGTCGGTGAAATGTTACAGTATATTCGAATCTCCTATCCCCTTCTCCCCCTCAAACCCTTCCATCTTGCTCTCTCTCTCCCTTCTTCCCTATATTTCTCCTTGTATCTTTCAATGTTGTCTTATTTTTCCTCAAATATACTTATGTATATATACATTGCGGACAGCTGAGGAAGATTTAAAGGAACGCATTGGTGACAAATTACTAGGGATATTGTTAGATTGTATAGTATCAATTCCAAATAATTTGGCTTGATGATAATCTACCGATATAATATGGCGGCTCCAAGACGTGAACAAAGTGGACACGGTGAAGGACCTTCGGTATTTCATTTGGCGCAATCAACAGCCGCAATGCTTAGGAGCCCTGCAAAGTTAAACAAATTCCAAACATCCAAATATAATTTGGACAGAGCTTACCCCACCCACCCACCCCCCCCCCCCCCCTATCCAAACTTTTGTTGGGGGGGGGGGAAATCCATCTCCGACATGGACAGAAAATTCAAATCATAAAATTACTTTTTAAAAGTCATTATATAATTTGAAACGAGTAAAGTGCAGTTTCCACACTAAATCTTTATTTTGTACAATTTATATGGTAAGTAAATGTCATGACCAAGTTTTGAGCGCAACTGCAAAGCGATACTTGCTTACATACGACATTTCCTTTATTAGTCAATTTGTATTGCCTACGGGGTCTTCAAAATCCGAACGCGTCAATCATGAATATCGTTATAACGAATGAGATACTAGAAAGACAAAACCATGCTAAAACAATCTTTTAATGGTACAACGATTCAACAGGGTATGTGAGAACCGCTATCGTTCTAAGTACATCAAGTATATTATGTAGATTATGGTGACGTGATAAGACCCTTTCCTACGTTAGATGTTCAATTATAAATTCTGTAAGTTGTTCGTTAGTTAAAACATTACTATATTAACGTTTATATCAGATATACAGTTACATTCACATTTATGAGCCGGACAAATTCTGTAATTACATAATAAATTACCTTCGTTATTGTCAGTTTGGTCCAAATCAGCGGAATCTAATTCGACATGTAAATGTGATAAACCATCATTAAATGTTAATAACAATTAAAAAAAAAATAGCAATCATCTTCTTTAAATGAAAACACTTCTGGTCAAAATAAGTATATTCTATTTGAAGTCAGAAGAAAGATGAATATTCACACAATGCACTTTTGAATAATGTGTACATCTTGGCAAAATATAGCAATCAATGTCATGACATCAGATTGGCGCAAAATAAGACTTTTGACATTTCCATGGGAATCTTTATAATTATGTCACAAAGATATTTTAAAAATGCCTTTAAAAATACCCAGCTCCAGAACCACCACTAGCATGATTGAGAATGGCCCCTAAACACATAAGACCCTTTCCTACGTTAGATGTTCAATTACAAATTCTGTAAGTTGTTCGTTAGTTAAAACATTACTATATTAACGTTTATATCAGATATACAGTAACATTCACATTTATGAACCGGACAAATTCTGCAATTACATAATAAATTACCTTCGTTAATGTCAGTTTGGTCCAAATCAGCGGAATCTAATTCGACATGCAAATGTGATAAACCATCATTAAATGTTAATAACATTTAAACAAAAATTAGCAATCATCTTCTTTAAATGAAAACACATCTGGTCAAAATAAGTATGTTCTATTTAAAGTCAGAAGAAAGATGAATATTCACACAATGCACTTTTTAATAATGTGTACATCTTGGCAAAATATAGCAATCAAGGTCATGACATCAGATTGGCGCAAAATAAGACTTTTGACATTTTCATGGGAATCTTTATATGTCACAAAGATATTTTAAAAATGCCTTTAAAAATACCCAGCTCCAGAACCACCACTAGCATGATTGAGAATGGCCCCTAAACACATGAAACAAGTGATGTGTGACGAATACATGTATCATCCATTTGTACTGACGTCATTTTACCACGCCTAAGCAACACACAGAAGACTCTTACACGGGTAAAAACTTTTCAATTTTGTCTTATTGTAGTTTATTATTTGTTCCTACTCATGTTGCAAACTGTTACCTCTAATTATAAATTGCTAGAAAATTACATTTGTAAAGATAATCTAATTTCAATAGAACTTTGTTTCGTTGTATGCATTTCTGAGGGCACTTTACTATTTTTGATAATTGCAGGATATTTACCTCTTGTGATGTTTGCTTGTTCACCTCTATTGGTACCTTGAATACAAATATATTAAGAAGGGAAATTAGAAACATATCTTTATCGTTATAATTATCGTTATAACGAATGAGATACTAGGAAGACAAAACCATGAAAAAACAATCTTCTAATGGTAAAACTTAATTATTAAAACGAAAGTCAAATTAAATTTAAAGGGGTAGTTACTGCGGTTACTGGTTTTTGTTACTGAAACTCAGTTTGACCAAAACTGGACTCTCTTTACCAAAACTCAACTATTCCATTTATTCCAAGTTATTATACATTTTAGGAGAAAATTTTGTTTCGCATTATCTACATCTAGAGAATTGAAAACGAAGAATAAATATTGTCTATCCAACGATGATCTGGTGTCAAACTTAATCTATAAAAGGATTGCATTACATTATGACACAATGTCAATTAAAGTTGAAAGTAACGATAATCCCTTTAAGCAAAAGTATTAACGCTAAGCACATACTTATTTTTCAATACGAAGGGATAAATGTGTTTATAAAATAAACATCATTTTACCGACGTTGTAGATTTAATCGCAAATCAAATTAATAAACAAGGAAAGTGGTAAACTCACGTTTCAAACGTTCACTACTACGAACGCGACGAACGTATATGACAAAAAACAAAAAAGGACAACAAATGATGACCAGTAGTACACCTGGAAAACAACAGATTACAAGGTAATTTAAAATATAGCATATCATGCTAATTATAAGACTATATAGAAACATAGGTACCTGTTTAAATGTAAAACACACACTATGGCCCCGTTGCAGAAAGAGATACAATCGATTGTAAGTTATTGATTATAAGTCAGAAAATTTGCGTGTTTCAACCAATCAGATTTGTGCATGTAGAACACATGATATAACTTACAATCGATTGTATCTCTTTCTGCAACGTGGCCAAGATCATCGTAAAATATTTACAAAAAACGCATTTGGAGCCATAAGTTTACGCAGTATTCCGATTCGGTATTAACTTATTAAATTAAAGTCCGTCCCATGTTAATTTAGATCATAACACGATGATCACCATTTTAGAAAATGAAGGTCGCCATTCATAGTACAAAATGAGGGTCGCTATTCATAATATAAGAAGAGGGTCGCTATTAATAATAAAATAAGCAGATAGCTATTTAAATACATAATGGAAGTCGCTATTCTTAACATAAGAAGAGGGTAGCTTTTCCAAATATGAGAGGAGAATAGCTATTTTTAATACGTAATGAGGGTCGATATTAATACTTTTAAATGAGGGTCGCTATTCAAAATACAGAATTATACGGATATAGAGTTTTGAGGTATGCATTTGTATATATGGCAGCACAGGACGAATAACATATATTTCTATGTTGATGGCTGAAGAAAGAAAGTCACAGTAAAACAAATCAGTTAAAAATGTGTGAGAGGAAGAAAACCTCAGAGGAAATAATGTCAGAGAAAGATGTGAGTGGGATAGAGGAAATTGTAAAATAGGTAAGTATCAATTCTAGATGAAAATGTTGCATAATAATGTACCACATATGTTGACTAGAACTTTAAATCATACATGTTTTTTTCTCCATTAAAAAAAAAATGACTACTTTTAAAAGCGATCTAGTAAAGTCGTTAAAATGTGCCAAAAGTGATGAGTAGTTGATAAAACATGTTTGTTTGTGATTTGATAAAACCACTGAGTGATGAGTGAAAATGTCACGTTAAATGGATGATACATGGCCGAGTAATATGCGAAAATGCGAAGTGATATTTGCGAACTCATTGAACAGACTTAGTACACAGATAAAACTTTCTGGTAGATAATGACAAATCCGAACACCTTCAATCGTAAATATCTTATTGACGAAAGGAAAATTTCAAAATCTAAACCTGTTCTATGCTTCTATTGGTAATACAACTAGAGATCTAGGTAAGGTTTGTGGTTTGTGGAGTTGAACAGTGGCGTAAGGAGGAAAAACAAAACATTTTGTAGGGGGGGGGGGCAGAAAACATTCCGCATCACCACCAGGTAAAGCGTAATGACATGGTTGCTAACTTTGAGCATGAGGTGAGTGCGAGACTTTGCGAGGTAGCGACTAACCGGGGGGAGGGTGTGAGTAGGGAGCTTTTGCATGTTTGGACTTGACGTTCTGCAATATGGTGCATACCTATGGAAGGAAATTTGGACTTGACGCCATGAACTATATGTGGGTAAGTGCGTCATGATTCTACCGACTGGGAAAACGATATATTTTGTTCAAGAATACAAAAGGATATACGGTCTGCACCCCCAAAAATAATGTTCGCAAAGAGTTCAAACATAAGTAGTACATCCGAAATTAGTATTAATTCAGGAATTACCTCTCTAATAGACAGCAATATGTATTTCTAAACAATCATAGTTCAGAGTTGCGTAATATATCTTGTGGCGTCCCACAAGGAGGCATCTTAATATATATTAATGATTTTTGTAGGTCATCTGATGTTCTATCGTTTGTTCTTTTCGCCGATAACACTAACTTATTTTGTTCTCACGATAATCCACACACTCTTGCAGAAACAATTAATGCTGAATTGGTCATGGTATTAAAGTGGATTAGAGCAAATAAATTATCATTAAATATGCTTTTTAGCAAATCTACACATTCGTTACCCATAGATATTGCTTTTATTTGGGAAAATGTTTCTAATATTACATTTTTAGGGGTTACCGTAGATAATCAACTTTCATGGAAATTTCATATCAATAATATTTGTAAAGGTTGTTCTCGCAATATTGGTATTATTAATAGATTAAAATTCCACCTCCCCTCACCATCCTTACTTATGTTGTATTCATCTTTGATATTACCATACTTAAATCATGGTATTTTAACTTGCGGTAACACTCACGTGACATTATTAGATAAATTGTTGCTATTGCAAAAGAAAGTAATTCGTATTATTTTTAATATAGCCCCATGCTATCACACAAATTCATTATTTGTTTATAATAATATATTAAAAGTTAATTGGACCTATATTTATTTCAACTCGGTCAATTTATGTATAATTATAATAATAATACCTTACCGGCAGTTGTTGATGAAATGTTTTTAAGAAAACAATTAGTTCATAATTAACCAACTAGACATTCGAGGGAATTTCATTTGCCATTATTGAGAACGTTATTAGCTCAAAATACATTTATTTATAATGGTACCAAATCTTGGGATACTCTTAATGATAACATTAAAGGTAAAGGCCAGTTTTGGAAACGCCCTCCTCTCAAAAAAATGAAATGGAAGCTCTTATTACCAATAATGTGAAAGAATATAATTGTAATAATATAGGATTATCAAAATTTGGCCAAGAAACCCCCTACTAATTGATATATTTGCAAAATTATAATTTGATCCGGGCCAGATAGATATCGCCAACGCGGAATCGCTCATACGCTACGTGTATTACGACCACGAGGTGTACACGAGGTTCGCTATACGGGCTTGTCCCTAGCTTGTCGATATCTCCCCCAGCGCTAGCGGTGCTGACAGGTCTGAAAGGGCGGTGGATTTATGAATTTCACAAGCGGATATTGGATTTCTTTCGATATTTCTGTATTTAACGATGCGTAGGTTCGGATTTTACCACACAAGCCCTACTTCAATACATATTCAACAATATTTATCAATATAGATGTATTCGGGTACTTTCCCGAAACTGGACTAGGGCTTTAAAAATGCAATTTCATTTAATTTATTTAAGAAAAAGATTAAAATATCATTATTGCAATCTTATGAAACTCATTAAATTTAGAAGTATGGTTGCCTCTCTATCAGGCGCGCCGGAAGTAGTTTTGGATTGGGGGGGGGGGGGGCAAAACCTCAAGGGGGCTCACAATTTGTGTGTGATGGGGCTCATGCCCAACCACACTCTGGATTGCCAACTTTGAGCCAGATGTGAGACAGAGACATTGCGAGGGAGCGAAGCAAAAGAGCGGTGGAGGTTGTGGGAGGGGGGGGGGGGGGTGTCCCCCCTCCCACGGAAGGGAGCTTTTGCATTTTTGGACTTGAAATTGTGCAATCTGGTGCATACCTAAATAGGAAATTCGGCTGTTTTGGGGAAAGCGTGATATGATTTGATCGACCAGGAAGTTTTAATATACAGTATTTTTCACGTAAAATAATTGACACACTAATAAATATGTACCCCAAATCAGACACACAACATAAACCATAATTATGCAACATTATGTATGATCCAACAACACAAAGCCAATAATAAGTCCCGAGGGAGCGAAGCGCCTGAGGGCTGGGGCAGGGAGGGACGGGGAGGGTTTGTGTGGGGGTATCCCCCTCCCACGGTAAGAAAAATTTTGCATTTATGGACTTGAAATTGTGCACACCTGGTGCAAACCTAGATAGGAAATTCGGGCTTAAGATTAACTGTATCTGGGAAAGCGTTTTATGATTTGATATATTTCCACGAAGTAAACAAATAATTGACGCACTAATAAATTTGCACCCAAATTCACACATAAATATTGTATTTAGTGTCATACACAGTTCCAACATAAACCATATAGCGCATGCATGATCCAACAACATGGCCTACAGCCAATAATGAATCCCGAGGGAGCAAAGCGACCGAGGGCTTGGGCAGAGCCAGAGGGGGAGGGTTTGGAAGGGGGTATCCCCCGCCTACGGGGAAGATTTTGCATTTATATACTCGAAATGGTGCAATTTGGTGCATTGCATGCCATACCTGTGAAGGAAATTTAGAATCCGAGTTAAACCAAAAAATGATAATATGTCTATGCTTTCATGAGATGTTTACAACAAACTGAGATAATCTGTTCGCGCGCGAAGCGCGCAGCGAAAATTGAAAATGGATGTATTACCTAGTTTTTAAACGCAAGCTCATATATTTGCTTGTGTCTTGCCCACTCTTTTTTTTTTGGGGGGGGGGGGGGGAGGAGGGGGGGGGGCTTTTTTGGGGGGGGGGCAAAATTGCGTTTTGCCCCCCCCCCCCACTTTTTGTATTGGGGGGGGGGGGGGGGGGGGGGCGGCCGTCCCCCTGCCCCCCCCCCCCCCCCACTTCCGGCGCCTATGCTCTCTATGTACTGTTTATTTTATAAATTACATGTCAATACAAGGTCAACATCTCTATGTTCGTGTATTAGTTAATTGTATTTGCCTTCCAACTGTTTTATTTTTATATTGAGCGCTCCTTTATCGCTTATAGCCGTATGCGTCAACATTTATGTCTCTGTCCACATCCAACCATCATTTCTCTTCGTGTTACCATCACGTATGTTACTGTTCATCTTTTCATTGTGCTGTGCACGTTGTTTTGTGTTGTGTCGTACTATTTTGTTCTGCTCGTTTGAAGTCTCTGTCGGCTCACCTTATATGTTTTTAGTAACTTTTACTGGAAGCAACTTCAAATTAAAATGTAAAATTGTTTGTGAACTTTTTAAAAAGTACGTTTGTAAACTATTATTCGAATCGGTTATGAATTATTATTTAATAGCTTTATTATTACTCGAGGGGTCCAGAATCTACAAGCATTGCTTTTCAGTGGATCCCTCCATTTCCAAACCCGTCATTTATTGTATATGATTCATTGTTGACTATTTTCGCCATGTCAATATAGTTTTGGCCGAAGGCCAATAAAAACAACAACAACACATATATACAAAACTGTTATTATAATTATTTTCTCCGTTTGAGGAATCAATGAACGGGACTTGTACATCTGTTTAATTTTCATAATGTATCCTTTGTTTTGTTTTGTACAATGCTATGTATATTGATTTTTGTTGGAAATGAAATAAACTAAACTGAAACTGAAACTAAAGCTGAAACATTGCACAATATGCCACATTATTTACGATACAACACAATGGACAAGGTATATACCAGACATAGAGGTAGCGAAGCGACCGACATTGGGAGAGATTTGATGGGGGAAGGGGGGGGGGGGGGGGATGGAGGGTGTGATGAGAGGGCTGTCCGCCCTTGCAGGGTAAGGGAGCTGTTGACGTGTTTTACTTGATATTGTGCAATCTGGTGCACACCCAAGAAGGAAATTTGATCTGACATTATGTAGAATCTGAGTTATCATGTCTCAAGAAATACCCTTTTAAAAATCACTGATATCGAATTAGAAAAAAGCCATGTTTAGATTGTATTTGTTATTTTATTTTATTATTTTTAATACTGTTTTTTGTTGGGGAGAGGGGGGGGGGGGGGGCAACAGCCCCCCGTGCCCCCCCCCCCCCCCCTCTCCCTCCCACCATTACGCCAGTGGAGCTGTGTTAACTTGACTTTGACACCATTTTACACACTTATTTTTTATTTATTTATTTTTTTTGGGGGGGGGGGGGAGGGGGGGGGGGTGGTGCAAAGGTTATTTGAGTTTTCTTCGATTTCCGATTGATTGTCTAGTTACCATGGTTACACGTTTTTCTCTAATATGTTTACAGTGACATTTGCATGGAGTCGCATATGTATGGAAACACTTTGTCTTTTTCCAATACTTTAACTATTTTAAACAAGGCATTTTATGTAGGAACTTAATTGAATGAAATTCTGAAGTACACATTACTCACACGAGTTTGTGCATGTTGCATTATAAAGGAATGCATAACAGAGGATATTCATGTTTTTCACAAAAGGTAAAACTACAAAAGAGGAAATATTGAAAGGTTTTCGTTTGGAAAATAAGTACACTTGATTCTCAAACTATATGAAGAAATTCACTGGGTTCTCCTTACACAATGAAAATACTTTGCAAACGGGAACTGATTTGTTGTAACATTGCTTTTTCTTCTTCATGTTAAAGTACAATCGACCGAGAAAACCTATATTAAATACATGTATTACATGTGCAGGTGCAGGTGGGGGTGGAGTTATATCATTAGGAAAGAAAGACCTCCAGTAGATGAAAGTCCTGGAATAATAATATTTAACCACTACCTGTAAAGCTACTAGTGTGCAATAACTTTTGCACACTTTATATCAGCATGATATGGAAGAGATTACATTGCATGTTTTAGTGAATTAATGTTAAAGTTCATGATGAATGTTGATATTTATTTCCGATATTTGTTAACAGGGTGGCCCCTTCAATATCGAGTACTGCTCTACGAAGGGGCCATGTATGAACATACAAAACTAAATTTAAGCATAAAGGGAATATATTTATATATACGAGTTCCAAAGAAATGTTGATACGAAAAGTGAAATATAAGATGGATTTAACTTGCAGAGAATAGTGAAAATAGATAAGTGGGAATGTACAGTAATTTAAATTACGAAAACGTTGAACTGCTTTTTAAATGAGTACAGAAGAAACAGTGTTGTTACACGAATAGAAGGGGTAAAGGTATTCAATATGGTTGATAGAGTAAACTGTTAGAATAGTTTTAATAAAAATCACTTCGTGGAGTTATTTTTTAAAGAGCGGAATTAGCATGATATTATTCTTTGGGATTATTACACTGTTCGAAATTTTAGGCAGGCGACTATTTTGAATTTTAAACATGCATATTGCGATTTGATTCTCATCGATAGCCACCCTCAACAAATTAAAAACCACCCATTCTATGGTATGAACATATTTTATAAGCGTTGCATTGATTTCAATGATTTAAATAACATGATTTTTAAATACTTGTTTTAAAGACAGACTTTGAACATTGGACTGTCAGTGTTTATTGTTTGTTTGAAGTCTATACAAAATAAAAAAAAAACCTTACTAGATTTCAAAATGAATGCGCAAATCCTAATTGACTAGGTAAATATTTGCACAACTTTTGGCACGATATAACAGTTTCAGTATTGATCGTCATTTTAAATAATCATGATCATACTATATTACTATGGCTTTCAGATACTAGATTATTTGTTATTTGATTTAATATGCTTGACAATCCCCCCCCCCCCCGCCCTCGAAAAAAAAAAGAAGAGACAAAGTTGGTTTGCTGCAACATGTATATTACCTGGAAGACATATACGATATGATTTACGGCAAAATTGCGTTTGCTATATTAAGAGTAGTCATAAGTCAAGGCTAGTTCACAGCAGAAAGTATGTGAGATACAGTTAAATAATTATTGATGATGAATATCATTACTTTTCAAGATAAGTAATTTATGCCGGAGAAGAGTCTAATTATGCAAGGAAATTCATACAAGCAGTATTTTCCTAATTCGTTTGTAACTACAGTATTTGTTTATGAAGACATTTAACAAAACATGCATTCCTGTATGTAAGACGGAATACGTTCCGTTCCAAAACATGCATTCCTATATGTATAACGGTATTACTTCCGTCATTTATAGCCAGGTAAAAATGCAAGTGAAAACAAATGTGGAGGAAACCAAAATTAATCATAAAAAAGAATGTCAGTCGAAAAAAATGTCAGAGAAAAAACCGCAAGTGGAACAAATTTCATAGTTAAAACATTAAGTGTAAACAGCTTCAGAGGCAATACTGTCAAAGGAAATAATGTCAGAGGGAAAAAGTCTCAAAGCTAGGAAAAGTAAACAAGTGTTTAAAACAATTATCCGAGGGTATATGGAGGAAAGTAATACATTTCCGGTACTCATATTTTTCGGTCAAATATCTTTGATACACAGTTAGAACATGACTGATTAATACAACCCTGTACTGATTGTTTATTTGAGGCTGTAGCCTCTGAGAATTAAGAGCATTGGTGAACATGCAAATTAGGAGCTATTGCCTTTTTAGGGCTATTTAGGGTGTTGCCGATATGACAGAGGCAAACGAGTACCGACAATAGATTCCTTTCCCCTAAATACCGTAATATAATTGTTTTAAAGACTTTTGTAACAATTATCTTAGCTATTTCAGAAATGTGCAAATGAACAATGTCTATATATATATATATATATATATATATATATATATGAAGGTAAAACAAAACGAAAGACCCCCTTAACAACTCCTCATAATTTCATAGCCAAGATTTTGTTAAAGATGTCGGCTTGCCAAAATATGTCTACAGTATTAATGTACATTTGTGTTATAATCAGAGACATCTATCACATAATGGTTGACTGTAAACAAACTAAAGAAAATCACTATATCTTAAAATTCGCCAAGGGATATCATAACTGCAGCTCAGTGAGAATATTGAAACTTAAACTTACACTGCTTTTCAATAAAACAACAGCATTTACCATATGTGCCTTGGAAATATTGATACAGGCATGACCAAGTTCTTGTGACTTTTTAAATCGGTTAATTTTGTCTTAAATGTGTGCTCAGTCAGCCGTGAAGTGATGGATGACTCTGATTTTCATTCAAATGTACATAATAACTGCATGAATATTTTTGAATAATGCATAATTGTCACACACTCTAGGCTAAGATATCATAAGGATGTTTAAAACTGTTATTTGTTTAGTTATTGATATATATACAGTATAATATATGTATGTATTATTTGTTGTTTATTTACATATTTATTTATTTTTTTGTTTTAATTTTTTTTGTTTTGTGGGGACTTACTTGTTGTGTTAAGTTGATAAACACGCTACACAATATTAATAATGTTCTCCCCTTAATAAATAAGTTGATTTGAAGATTACAAACCACCAAGGCATAAACAAAAAAGCGATTTTGATTGGTTTGATGAGTATAAATTCTCTCTAAAAAATAAACTGGTATTCTACTAAATGTATAATTTCAACCTATACTAAAAATACATAAACCAGTAAAACCATTTCACAACTGAGAAATTTACTAGCGCATTTGGGGGTGTCATGCATCACCAACGATGTGCTCATTGCTTCTCCTTACACTGAAATTCCAGTGAAATGCTTTAACAAATCACCAGTAATATGATGTCGCTTTAAATTTTGTATCAAAATGACATAATATTGGTTTTCCCGCTCAATTTTGCGATTGTGCCATTCAAATTGATAATAGGAGCAAAAGATTTCGTGCGATTTGCAATCCCCTTGTCAAATCAGCATTCGAATTGGTAAATAGTCGTTACAAATCAGGTCTGGAGCAAGTGAATTTGCACAAAGAGCATACCTTTTCATCGATGGTCATTCAAATTGCCACGAAGTTTTACGCTGACGCCTCTTCGGTCATTCGAATTCGTGAAAGGGCAACCAATACAATTTCTGCCTTCATTTTAATAAATGTAAAGGTAGATCAGCGATACATTGGCTAAAAGCAGTGACGTATTGTATCGGGCAAACTCAAGTCATATTCGGGAAAAAGTAATACAAGGTATATCATATTGAGGAGGAACAATCGTGTCAACTTTTGCTTGTCAGGTGAGAATGAGAAAGATAGAATTCGGGGGAAAAAAACCCGGACCTCTGGAAAAAAGTGTTCCCACGCCAATGAGCTTAATGTATCTCTTTTTTTTAAGCGTGGACAATATTCCTTACACAATCTATTTGAAGCTAAGTGGGGTTACATTTATGAAAATGTTTATGATAACAAAATTTATATACATGTATTTATAAAATGGACAAACTAAACTAACCAAATCTTTTCATTTCAGGGTAAAAGTGTAGCACTATTGTTGTCAATTTCGTGTGTTATGGGATACATACAATAAAAACATGAGGAATAATTATTATATGTATATTTACCGACAAATTCAAACATCTTTGTGGCCCTCATGAAGTGCAAA
>JBAMJV010010619.1:0-58198 GCA_037951105.1 Echinarachnius parma | reverse complement strand
TGATTGGCATCTTAAAAATGGAATACAAGTACATATTTGCCATGATAGCAACTTGGCCGTTCGGAAAGATTAGGGATGACACCTTTTTTCTGTAAATGGTTGACATGTCTACCTTACCAGTGCAACGGATTAAATAATCAAAGCAGTTTGAAATTCGAACCTACAAATCTGGCCGTGTACACTTTTTGTTGGAATCGACCAGATAGACATCTAAAATTTTAAAAAAGTAAACAAAATACATTTTGAAAAAAAATTATATATTTTGGAGAACAAAAAAAATTAATCAAAATTAATAAATTTGAAACAAAAGTTGAGAACAAATAATAAATACAAATACATTCGGAAAACAAAGAATTATTATTTTGTTTATGTCCCTTCCGGGGCGTCATATTCCCGGGGCCTCGTAGTCTGGTAGTGTTAAACAGATAATTTATCTCCGTGCTGCCATTATTAACCATATTTATGTCACTGATTTTCACCGAATTCCCGTTTATAAGGGAATACATAAGAGGAGGAGGGGGGGGGGGGGGGGGTTGTTGTCTAGATAGATAGATAGATGGTGAAGCCATGTATACCGAACATTAATGGGATTTTGTTCTCTTATGTAACTTGAAAGTTCCGGCACGATCCCCCCCCCCCCCCCCCCCCCCCCCCAACAAACACTTATCAGGGGCTACCGGATTGAACGGATCTATGTGATTTCACCTTTATTGAATGTGGGGGCTCTGGTACAACACCTCGCCCCACACAATTATGAGACAATTTCTGCAGGGGGTCTATACTGATATACGAAACAAATCTACGAACCGTGTTATACTCATTATCCTCTCTCACATCTTCTCTCCTCTTCCCTCTCTTGGAACTCACAAAGGTGGTCCCCTTTAATGTATACTATACATATCATTATTGATATAACTATACAATACTTCGCATACAATTTTAACATGTTCTTTTCATTCATATTGTGTAAATTCAATAATTAAAATAGTCATAAATGTACTGATTATTTCGGTGATATGCTATTACCCCTTGTATATTAGGTTACATAATCTTACTCCTACTACTACTACTACTACTACTACTACTACTACTACTACTACTACTACTGCTACTACTACTACTACTCTAAAATAAGAAGAAAAAGAAGAAGAAGACTTTTTTTTTACTTTTCAAAATGATATCTTTATTTACAAACTATAAATCAAAGTCAGAGGTTTACAATAAAAGAATAGTACATAATACAAACATAAAGTTAGTTTACAATGGTTATACAAGGATAAACATTGTTATCAAAGTAAACAATGTAAAATCAATACATCATAATAACAAACACACCTACATAAGGTAGATGTAAATCTAAAACAAACTGCCTCCCTGCTACGACCACCTACGCACGGGACAAGGGACCAGTATAAATCAAAAGTCAAGAGTAAGGATGGGAACAGACGATTCAATAACACGGACAAGGGATTAAGGACTGGTTGTATGGCCGGGCATTTAATAAATAAATGTTCAATCGTACCTTGTGTATCCTTACACCAGCCACAGTGTCGCGAAAAAATGTCCGGGTTAATGTGATGTAAAACAGTGAGTGAGGGCAGTATATTATGACAAAGTTTAAACTGGAAATCGCCTTCCTTCTTCGATGTCGGTAACTTGTAGACAAGGGCCCACTGCAGCTTAGTTGTCTCGTCGATGTTCCCTATCCGGTGCCAGTGCGAGACATGGTCGGAAAGTTTGTTGATGGTCTTGTTGAACATTCGGTAGATAGATTTTGACGACGCTTTGCTTCCATTTCTAAGCATCGGCAAGCAGAAGTCGATCGCAACCGATGGGAAAGAGGACATTGTCTGTAGATCCACATGTGTCGATAACTTGCACCCCAGCTCGTTGAACCAGGATTGATACGCACTAGAGATGGCAAGGCGCAGGTGCTGGAGTTCGCGGCGGAGCAGGCGAAGGGAAGGCGGGCGAAGTCCTTAAAAATATGTTTGTAAAGCGGGGGGGGGGGGGGGGGGGGGTCAAGCCACAGTCCAGACAGGGGGTCAAGCACGTGGCGGACTAATTTGGCCCCGCACTCCAAGAGTCGAGCAGGGGGGTCGCACCCAACATAATTATCATTTGATAACAACAAACAAGTTAATGACATATTGGCAACATAGTTAAACGAGATAGATCGTATATCCATACGGGCTCCGGACACCATCCAAGCACGCAAAACCTCACCATAAAAAACCGGCAAACTAACAAGAAATTTAGGGTTAATTTCAACGTGGAACAATTGATAATCATAACAATATTGTCGAAAAAAAAACATTTCATAAAAAGGTAAGCCGGATGTGAGGTAAGATTAGAAAAAACGTTGAAGAAAGCCAAACCTAAAAGAAAAAATGCGTGCTTGGAGGCAGACTATACCGAGTCCTCCTTTGTCAGGTTGTTCATAAAGAGTTGATTTTTTCAACATAATTTTTTATGTCGTTTCTTAGACCAAACAAAATCAACAAGTAAATTCTGGAGTTCATTTATAATATTGTCTGGGGGAGAAAGAACCGCTAAACAATGAACAATTTTAGAGGCTGCCAACTGATTTGCAATTAAAACTTTTCCTTTAAAAGACAAAGAATAAACAAGCCGAGACCAAGAAGCAAACGTTTTAACTAATTTATCTTTAAACTTACTCCAATTCTGACGCATATAATTCATTGCGTTTCCTAAATGAAATCCAAGAAACGGGAGACCTTCACTATTCCACATAAAATTCAAGGGCGAATCACTGCGCCCCATCCAGCGGCCAACCCATAAGCCCTGAGTCTTTTGTGTGTTAAGGCATGCATCAAAGGCGCGACTAAACAAATCATAAGCCTTCTCAACCGCAGTAAACCCTGGGTCCGAAGTGATAAAAACAGTTACATCATCTGCATACGCAGATATAGCACAATTCACATTTGTTCCTGGTATGCATAAACCATAATTTATCAAAGTTTTCCTTAAAGTAACCAAAAAAGGTTCAATTGCAATAGTATAGAGTAGTCCTGATAGGGGGCACCCCTGACGAATTCCTTTCTCAAAAAGGAAAGAGGAAGTCAATGACCCACCTACTTTAAAAGGGCTCTCAGCACCCTCGTACAAAGTCTGTATTTTATACAAAATAAAACGATCTCCAAACCCCATTTTCTTCATTACATTAAACAAGTAAGAGTGATCCACATTATCAAATGCCTTTTTCTGATCTAAATTAACAGTGAGGGAAAGGGTCCCATTACGGAGATACTAGCTTTCCCCCCAAACGGAGATCACGTACGCTGGCGAGGCGCAGGTGTCATATTTCAGCCACTTGAGCGAGCAAACTAATCGCTCCGACTAGATGTGTTTGAGTCGTTTTACGCGTAATTCAGTATGTGTATCGTAGCGAAGCCGATCATGTATATCACACAGAGGAGAGCGCGCTAGCTAGCTTAGCAGAATGTGTTAATTGTTTTCTCGAAATTAGCATACTTACTGATCAGTTTATATCAAACTAATATCATGATCATCGTTTTTAAAATCATTACGATTGGGAAGGGGGATTAATGAAATTAATATTTACAAAAAACATTTGTGTGTACATATCTTTGCGTGATCATGTAACATGAACAACACATTTCAAGTTATTTATAACGACCGTGCTTGTATATACAATATTGTATTGAAGAATGACTTAGCAAGTACATGAACAGGTATATTAAAATATATATTTGGAATAAAATGATTGTTTTATTTAAATGAGCGTTTTTACTCTCGCTCTCAGTTGTAAGAAGTATTGTTGTAAGAAACACTAAATAGCGACCAACAGTAATGATAAAAATCACAATTTACAAGGAAATCCTCCCCCCCCCCCCCCCCCCCCCCTCTTCCCCTACGTTACATGATATGCCTGTGACTGACCGTGGGAAAATATCTCCGCCCTGGAATGGAGCGCGTTATCTTGGTCACGTTGGTCTACACCCATTAGTTATACGTCTCGTTATGCCTAGTTCGTGATGGGACTCCATTTAACAGGCTTTAAGTTCCGCAACTCGAACTTGACCCTAATAATAATACCCAACCAAACATAAAACTAATATTATCCTAACCCTTTACAAACCATTAGTCCTAAAAGCCAAGATCCACTCTATCTTCTGAGTTCTGAAATCGTTGATATATACGAAATAACGAAATGGAATATATAGCCAACATGATTAACAGACGCACTGGGAGTAGATCAGGCCAGGCGAATGGACGAATGTGAAACATTTACGTTACACACAATCATGGGCACACATGCATCGCCATGTGCTACGCTCATACACTCGACTCGCATCGTGCGGGGCAAAGTCCATGGGACTCTACGTTGCACTGCGCGCCTTTTTTGATCGGGCATGCCTTTACAGGGGAGACTAGAGCGGAGTCTACCAGTCGTTTCAAAATGACTTACGCATGTTAGTATCTTTATATTTCCTTAAATTTCTTGAAAACGGCACGGTCAATTCTAATTTGCCACGGTCATTCTTTTAAAATCAGACCCTTGATTGAGATAAACACAGTTTTAGCCCTGCCAAATAAGTTACCCGAGCGCCTCGGTTCATTGAACTTTCGCTATAGCGCAGTAGTAGAGACGAAAGCATTGTGGTTCTTGCGTGTGTATACCATAGTGTATGCCAACGTTCAGTGCGTTGAGCTATGAATCCTGCGTCCGTACGCTGAGTATACCCCGTATAGGAGATCTCCTTAATGGGACCTTTTCTCTCACTGATTAATCAAGGCCAAGGGTATATCTTCAGTATTTGCATAAAAAATAGCATCACGAATAACAATTAATATTGTCATAAATGGAGCGGCCGGGAACACAATAAGTCTGATCCTCACCAATAACGCTACTTATATATTGCGTCAGCCTGCCAGCAAGCACCTTGGCAAGAATGTTATAATCCGTATTCAAAAGAGAAACGGGGCGCCAATTAGATATATCGGCCAAATCCCCTTTCTTAGGGAGCAAAGTTATAACTGCCCGTCTAAGAGAGGGAGGCAGAGCTCCAGACTCAAAGGACGAACAAATAACAAAGAAAAAATCATCACGTAACATTGGCCAAAAGACCTGACAAAATTATGACGTGAGCCCATCTAAACCGGGCGACTTATTCTTGCCAAGGTGCTGTACTGCAACATCAAACTCTTCCTCCGAAAGAGGGTCTTCAAGATCCTCTAACAGGGAAGGGTCATAAACATTGGAATCGGGTAATAAGTATTCAAGAGCGCTCGGATCAACGTAAGAAGACGAGTATAAGGACTCATACAAATTACGAACATGCATTCTTATTTTATTCGGATCTTCTGTTATACAACCAGAAGGGAGACGAATACGAGACATATTCTTAGAATTTGAATTCGACTTTTCAAGATTAACAAAGAAACTAGAACAAGAATCAGCCTCATTAGTGTATCTAAAGCGAGACCTTATGAGAGCACCCTGTGCCTCATTTTTCAATAATAAATTAAGTGCATCTCTTTGTTCAGCAAGTACTTTTTTAATCTCAAGAGTAAAGTCGGGCGTAGATTGAAGTTCATCAATCCTTCTATTAATATAAAATAAAGCTGACCGTTTTTTCTTGTCTAATCTTAGCACTATACATTTGAGTAATAGACTTAATATGAACTTTACCAAAGTCCCACCAAGATCCAACTTCCAAAGAATTTGACTTTTCCTCCTGCCAATCTAACCAAAAGGATTTAATTATTTCCCTATAATTCTCATCCTCTAATAAAGTATTATTAAAGTGCCAATATGCACTTCCTTCACGAATGGATGAAGGGGGTTTAAATTTCAACAGCACCGCTGAATGATCCGAAAGGGAACAAGGAATAATATCACATGAACGAATAGAAGAAAATAAACATAGCGGTACATACAAACGATCTAGCCTAGACTTAGAAGCCCCATAAACACTTGCCAAATTATTTCTAAACCAAGTAAATTTCTTTACACCAGGATTCATTCTACGCCAAGCATCACAAAGCAAAAAAGAATTAAACACATTTTTCAAAGCAACTGCAACTTTAGCCCTGTGTTCAATTAACATATGAAAACGATCAAGTGCTGGATTATCCGTGCAATTAAAATCAACCCCAATAACAATAGTACCATCAATACAGCTAGAAACATGATTTAGGGCTGTTATGGCACGTAAAGCCTGCCGATCATCCTGGGGGATGAGCGTATTATAAATGTGATATATAGCCCTATTAAAACAAAGTTTATGATATAAAATATACCCATCACAAACAGAAAGTGAAGACAAACACTCTATTTTTTAACTATTCATTAACGTTGTCACCCCTGACCCACGAGAGGAGCTCGGCGAACAAAAAGGAACACAACATTCCTTCCAACAAGAGCTATTTTCATTTAGCTGATAGAAGAAGAAGAAGATGTAGAAGAAGAAGAAGAAGAAGAAGAAGAAGAAGAAGAAGAAGAAGAAGAAGAAGAAGAAGAAGAAGAAGAAGAAGAAGAAGAAGAAGAAGAAGAAGAAGAAGAAGAAGAAGAAGAAGAAGAAGAAGAAGAAGAAGACTTTTGACTTTTTAAAGGATAACTTTATTTACAAATAATTCATCAAAGTCAAATGTTTACAATAAAAGTATAATTACATAATACATAATACAACAAATAATGTATGCATACACAAAAAATACAAACAAAACATTTTGTCAAGATTAAAGCCATATAGAAACTTTACACAATTGAACCTCAATTAGTGTTTAAGCAAAATGCATTAAGATCTTTCAACTGTATTCAAGATAATTCGAACTAACAACAAATCGGGCAAATCGGCCAGCAAAAATAGGCCAAATCTCGCAATAGAATCAAGGCACAAAACATAGACCAGTAACACTATCAAAAAGAAACCAATACAAAGAAGCAATTAAATCAACCATGTAAATTTATCATCATCAATAAGGAAGATTGCATCATTGCAAGACCAACGCTTATTAAAAGCAAACAAATTATTATGCATTTAAAAAAAAAAAGAAGAAGAAGAAGAAGAAGAAGAAGAAGAAGAAGAAGAAGAAGAAGAAGAAGAAGAAGAAGAAGAAGAAGAAGAAGAAGAAGAAGAAGAAGAAGAAGAAGAAGAATATGAAGAAGAAGAAGAAACAGGAGAAGAATAAAAATAATAATAATGAGAACGAGACAAAAGAAAATTAATATACCTACAAAATAATACAATAATGTATAATATCATGAAACAATATTTAAACATTAATATGAAAACGTAAAAATAGCATTGAAAAAGCATTTGTTGCTATATTGCTTAAACTTTCAAATAACTTGCCATTTATAGATTGATGTTCTGCCGATACGATATGAGGTCCACACCCAGAAGTGAACTGCAGTCAAACGCGTTCGAATCCGTTTGAATATGTTTAAACAAAGCTTGATTGGGCGACCAGCAATTCAACACAGTCCTTAGAGTATACGAATGTGAAACAATTATTAATTCGATGCTAATATTCAACCAACAATTCAAGGAAACGATGGCTCATGAGATCACTTTGTTCGGTGATGACATTCAAGATTACTGCCGATATTTTGTCTTTAGATAACTAATGTTAGTCCTATTCTCCGGTAAGTGATGTAGACAGGGTGAACCGACGTGGTTATCAGACACATTTCGACTCATTTAAATGAATGCGAGGAATGATCAGAACTCTTCGATTGCACATAATTGTATAAATGTGGACTGTTATCCACTTGAATACGTCCCGGTTAATGTCAGTGCGCCGCAGACCACGCCTGTTCTCACT
Organism: Echinarachnius parma; assembly: GCA_037951105.1. Lineage (NCBI taxonomy): Eukaryota > Metazoa > Echinodermata > Echinoidea > Clypeasteroida > Echinarachniidae > Echinarachnius > Echinarachnius parma. The sequence continues at coordinate 50,383 of JBAMJV010010619.1, read as the reverse complement.
TCGACTCGACGTCCACTATCCAATACCTGTGAACGTAATGCGCATGCGCACCGCCTTTCAAACCGTATGATTGTTATGTAGTTGAGCTGTCGTTTAGTGCACTTGCTATATTATTTGAAGAGCTTAGTTCAAAAAGGCGCTAAATCAACTTTCCATACAAATTGAGTTTGCGATATCAGTACATTCATCAGCTAATTAGCTATCTAGAAATACACATTTTAGGAAAAATTGCAGAATCAAAATCAAAATAATTTATGGAACGTTCCATTTTTTTTCCCCCATAGGCATGTGTACCATGGGCGTAAATACTTACGTAATACCTATTCATCAGGGGGGATGAATGAATAGATCACCCCCCCTGTTGAATAGGTATCAATGACAGATTTACGCCCATGATGTGTACAATTTTGGACAAAGAAACCTGCTTTTCTCCAAAGTTGAAAAGTGGATTTAGCGCCTTTTGGAATTAAGCTCTTTATTTGTTTTATATTTATATTGTTTTAGTTTGTGAGAAGAGAAATTGCGTTGATTTGTACAATGGATGTTAAAAAGATGGAAACATGATACAGAGCAGTACATAAGGGCAGAGTATCTCCCTAAAAATACTTGTGACTGTTCATATAGGCTCGAACCTACTACCTACCTATTGAACATTTCGAAGTCCCTAACCCAATACACACGACACTCACATGACTGGCCTCATACCAATACATACAAGCGTCAAATATACATTATCCGATTCGTCATTGATCAACGCCATACCGGTCAGAAAATAACAAGCAAATGAGCTCATTGTAACTAATTATACTCCAAACTATAGAAGTTAGGTCCTTTCTATTGATAATTGACCAGTGGTTACGCGTTTGCTTTGTCAAAAATGTTTAAATATACCTACACTTCCCTATATACTTATCTGTGTGTATCTGAAGCTATCGCAGCTTGGCAATATTCACTTTGATGACATTTTTTCAGTGAAATGTAATTTGCGATACTGTCAACAAAGCTATATTAGATGCCGTGTTATATGTGTCATGAACTTGTTCATCGCGGTATTCAGTATTTTGCAACTAAACCTCCCGTTAACACATGCCCCCGATGGCTCCTTTAGGTGAACCAGTGTCATTGGTCGAGTTAGATACCGTTCGTTTTAATTCATTAGTAGTATACATTATATAAATAAGTGTCTTTCTTGCAATAATTGGTAAGTGGTTACGTGCTTGCCATGGCATTACATTTTAAAAACATACCAGTGAACACTTTTCTTTCTTTTTTTATTGATAAGCATTTATCTCGCATTTGTGGTTCAAAAATGATTGTTCTAAGAAAGAAATGTCATTTATTGGATTATAAATACTATTATAGAAATATAGAAGGACGATCGAAGTATCCGAAATGGGATAAATCGCAAAGCTTCCCCGAACGGCTTTCCAATTACATCTTAAATATCCCAATAACAAGGGAGACATTTGAAAAAATCAAAGCCCATTGTATTCTTCTGTTACGATAAACCAAACTACAAGGTACAAGAGAAGTGTGAAAGCTCCAAGTGATTTTGGTTGAATTTGACGAAGTTAATGTTTCACTTTTTGCTTTATTGATCGAAATATGATCTCATTTGAATTTATTTGTTTAGAAATTATAGAATTGCGTGTTTGTTATTACTTAAAATTTGTAAATATACCAACAATGTTCATAAATACGAAGTTATCTATATTCATATGAAAAGACCACATACTGATAGATTAGCAACATTTCACTTGATGACAATAACTTGGCGAAAATTAATTAGCCAGAGTGACTTTAGCTACCACGATCGTCCTGTTTATAATTCATGCGACTGTCATGCATATGTCCATGTAATTAATTGGTTGTATTACGAACATGTTAAGAGCATGAATAAGAGGGAGATGTGGGGGTGACAAAATTTATCCCATATGTATTCTATTTTTATAATCATCACAATTTCATCATCAATTATATTTCCAAGGTCTATCAAATATAATCTTCCAAGCTTCCAATGAGACTGACAATGCCATCTGTATGGATCACTTTAACATCCGTTGTCCAAATTAACGCAATTTCTCTTCTCATCAACTAACAATATAATTCAAATAAAGACTTAAGTAAAAATAATAACTTCCTCGATGTGATGTATGTATGTGTTTGTGTGAGAGTGTTTTCGCGTGTGTGCATGTGTTTGTTTGTACGTGTGTGCGGGTATGTCTGTGTTTGTATGTATGTGTGCCTGTACGTATGTGTGTGTATGTGTTTGTACGTGTATGTATGTATGGGTGTGTATGCGTATGTGCGTGTATGTATATAGATGTGTGCGTGTGTATGCGTACTTGCATGTATATGTGTGTGCGCGTTTATATGCGTGTGTATGCGTATCATTCTACGTGAATGAAATTACGTATGCGTGTATATGTGTATGCATGTGTATTCGTATGTGCGTGTTTGTATGTACACCCCCCCCCCCCCCCCCCCCCCCGCTTAGCTGTATAAGTTTAATATGTCGTGTATACAATAAGAGCTTATTGGAGTTCATTAAACTAGATATTATAGTGATGATGTTCTTTCTACTGGTAATTGATTAGTTGTTAAAGCCAAATACCAGTAGTAGGAAACGCCCCCACACAGATATAAATGGACAACATGCTTTTATCACCTGCCAAGTGAAAGAATGTATCATAACTTAGCGGTTAATGTTAAGATAAAACGATCTTTGACATAGTTCAATTTAACCTCGTGCGGAACCGCGTATACGCCGCGTGCAAAAGATTATGCTAGCGCACGACGTGTTCACGGTATGCGGGCATGTCGATATCATTCTCCAGCCCAGAGCAGCGGCTCGGACAGGTGCGAACGGGTGGTTAATTTAGGGCAAATTTATCTGGCGTGCATTGAATTTCCTCCGATACCTCTGCATTAACATTACAAAGGTTTCAGATTTTACCACACAAGCGCTTTTTTATTCTTATTCAACAATACTGATCAATTAGTTTGGCTAATATAGATGTTTTCGGTGACGTTCGCTATGTCAAAATGTGTTTATACAAACTCTGTTCATGAATATGCACTAATCACCACAGAGTGACAAAACTTAAATTAATGACATTTTTACAGCAAAATATAATTTGGAAAAATAGCATATAGCTATATTGATCATCGCGCGTTAATATTACCCAGGGGGCAAACCACCATTTTTTAAGGATTTCAGACATGGGCTGCTGTAAAAGGTTGGTCACCAGAAATGGTTTCTAGGACCTTCTAGGAGCACAACCTATGTGGCCTACTCCGCCAATAAGCTACTGGAAGTCCACAGGACGAGTTTTAAGAAAAACACCCCTAATGCAGCTAAATAGTGTGTATCAGCCTTAGGGTTCATGAAGACACAGTCCCATTTTGCGCAATTACACCATGATAACGCATGGTGATACAAGCCTGTTGTTTCAAGGAGGTCTTCCTTGGAGTCCTGCGCATCATATATGATACCAAGTTGAGCATATTGCATCTTCGGTTATTGTGTCACACGTCGTTACACAGTGATCTGGTGATGTGTCATACACGGACGTGAAATTTCGTATACAGCGCTTATGTATAAAAGGCAACTAAATGCTTAATAATGACAAATAAGCTATATTAAGATCTTTACAAACTTGATTTGCATTTGACATGACTATGAAGATCATTATACAATGAAACCAACTATTTAAATTAATAAACAATACAAAACATAAGCAATACAAAACAAAGAAATACATAAGAATATGAGTTGTTAATGTCATGATTGGTTTATATGTGTTTAATTGCGATAAAATGATACGAAATCCATCCAAAATATCATGTATTAATATTTCACCCCTTACATTTGATACAGGAGAAGGTGTGTGTGTGTGTGTGTGTGTGTGTGTGGGTGGGGGGAGGGTGACACAGGACCAACCCTAGGTCATTGATTTATGGACTCCAAACATAATCATTATCGAGGATTACCTACACAATATGGATAAGGTGTGTCTGAACTCTGAAGGTTTAATACATGACAAGTTTAAAAGAGAGTCCCTTACTAATTATTAAAAGAGTTACATTGTGAAGTTTGCAAGGGGGTATTGTTGTTATTGATTTGTCCCAAAATGGCTTCTGTCTTCTAGGACCTTCTAGGAACACATCCTAGGTGGACAACTTCGCGGATTAGCTGCTGGAAGTCCACATAAAGCGGAAACTAAAACGCTTCTACACAAAACCACTCACTGCAGCCATCTCCACAGAGTTTAAGCATGGACCCTAGGGTAGTAGGGTCCATGGTTGAAGTATATGCTTCACGTCCACTCATCAGTTTATCCAGCATGAATATAAGTCATGTCGTCGGTGGACAAAGAGCTGTAGTCAAGGTCACGGTAGCAGTGGAAACCAAACCGTTCACAGCAACAACGCAATCCTTCATCAACGTATCAAATGGGCAGTCTCCTGAACCTATGCAACCTCACCAACATGAACAAAGTGTCAGAAGGCACTTTAAAACAGGATATTGTTCCAGTGAGCCGAAGAGGGCAAGAATCATGAAGCTCAACAACTTCCACATACATGACAAAACAAGAATCTTATGAAGAAAAAAGGAAAAGGGCTAATAGCAATAAAGCTACTGCACTTCTGCGTATGACACTGATTAGTGCTATATTGGTTGACCTCTTGACATTGATGACTTCATAGGAAAGCATGGGTGCAGCGATATATTCCTCCATCTCTGTTCAAGGAATCTGGCTGTATTTAACAACGGTGAAATATTTGAAATAATTGCCAAATGTTACGAAAATCTGTTGATTTATGGTGTGGGCTGGATAAATGGAGGAGCAGCATTATGTGTTTTTGTGTGGACACTTATCAATGTCCGCTTCCTGTGCCCTGTGGACTTCCAGCTGCTAGTCTGCAAGGTTGTACACCTATGTTGTAGACGGTCCTATGAACCAGTCTAGGGACCAACCTTTAAAGGGCAATGAAACCCAAGCAAAATGTTGCTTTCATAGTCTTGAAGAGATTAAGAAGAACAATCTCTGAAAGTTAGAGCATAATCGGGTAAGAAACAAGAAAACTACGGCTCTTTGAAGATGTCCATTTATTCCTATGGGGAACTCAAATTGGTAACGCACTCTGATAAGTGTGTAGACAACTCCACATATGTTTTGTACACAAATGTTCCCATTTTTACAGTTTTCTTCATAGTCACATTTTTCCATTCCCCCAACTCATGATATTTTATGTATAAAAGCATTCTACAAAATATATGTTGAACTCGAACGAAGGGTAAACATACATTTTGAGAAAATTTAACAAAACTGAAATTTTGTGTACAAAATGTATGGGGAGTTGTCAACAACTGTGCTAGAGTGCGTTGCCAATTTGAGTCACTCAAAGAAATACATGGCTCTTTTCAAAGAGCCATAGTTTGCTTATTTCTTGACCGATTGTGCTCAAATTTTCAGAGACTATTCATTATATTTAGTGTCTTATAGTGCATACAACAATTTGTCTGGATTTCATTGTCCTTTAATATGACGCCAACTCTGTTCATATCCATAAAGCTGTGTAAGCTTTGCGGTGTATCTCTTTTAAGAACATGGTAAAACTTCAGACACATTTTTGTCCCAACTGGGTGGGTTAGGTTAAGTTAAAGTCTTTCCCGTACCAATGTTGGCACATAAGGCGGCGCCTATCTCCGTTTCAATAGCCCTAGGTTTCAATAGCCCTAGCCAACTGGGTGGGTAGTCCTTGATTATTATTATTGATGAATTGTTATGTATTGTGACCCCACCCCCTTCCCCTTTCACACAAACACACACACACGCACACACACACACACACACACACACACACACACACACACACACATACCTGTAAGCCATGTCAATCGAGGACCTAAATCCTTGTACTATGCAAACGTGGACACACTAATATGTGTCACATTGATATTCTGCGTCCAACCGAGGACTATTGTGTATGTGTTTGACTTTCTGCGTCCAACCGTGGACGTACGGGGTGCACGTTAATTTTTCCGGGTTTTTGATGCGCGCGCATATGAATGGCATATGAATTAGCAATCCTTTGCACTAGTTAAGTAAACGAGGACGGTCCACGGTTGGAAATGTGTCCGTGGTTGGATAGGGTTAGGGTTAGGGTATGTCCTCGGTTGGGGGTGCTTACAGACACACACACACACACACACACACACACACACACATACCTCCCCCTGTATCTGATTCAAGGGGTGAAATATTAATACATGAAAGTTTGGATGGATTTCGTATCATTTTATAGCAATTAAACACATATAAACAAATCATGACCCTAACAACTCATATTCTTATGTATTTCATTGTTTTGTATTGCTTATGCTTTGTATTGTTTATTAATTTACATAGTTGATATCATTATAAAATGCACTTCAAAGTCATTTCAAATGCAAATCATGTTTGTAAAGATCTTAATATAGCTTATTTGTCATGCTTAAGCATTCAGTTGCCATTTATACATAAGCGCTGTATACGAAATTTCACGTCCGTGTATGACACATCACCAGATCACTGTGTAACGACGTGTGACACAATAACCGAAGATGCAATATGCTCAACTTGGTATCATACGATGCCCAGGACTCCAAGGAAGACCTCCATGAAACAACAGGCTTGTATCACCATGCATTGTGATGTAATTGCGCAAAATGTGTGACTGTGTCTTCATAACCCCTAAGGCTGATACACACTATTTAGCTGCATTAGAGGTGTTTTTCTTAAAACCCGCCCTGTGGAATTCCAGTAGCTTATTGGCGGGGTAGGCCACATAGGTTGTGTTCCTAGAAGGTCCTAGAAACCATTTCTGGTGGCCAACCTTTTACAGCAGCCCATGTCTGAAAAACCCCTTTTGCCCCCTGGGTATATTACATGAAATTGTCCTAATTGCACTGAACGAGTCGCGTATAATAGGAAGTACGCGGCAGCATGAGAGGGAGGGGAATGGGAGGGGTTAACGTGAGTATTTGTCCCCAAATCACTTATGTATTCAATTGTGTTATTTTCAACATTTCATACAAATAAAGTTTAGCATTTACATTACTTGACGTTTTGCCAAGAAATGTATTATTGAAAGGTATTTTCGTTCGAATACGCGTTGACAATTTTGTTTTACCTCTTGGGGATACATCTCCCCCCCCCCCCCCCCCCCCCCCAACATAAAAAAAGACAACGGCCTAATTTAGGGTTAAACTAGGTTAAACTACGTTGAACTACATTACGGTACGGTGATGAGCAGAAGGGTACGGATAAGTACGGTTAAGTACAATTAACTAGACGCTTGCTCACGGACAGGTACGGAGTGGTACGTCTGACTACGCTTGAGTACGGTAGACTACGGAAGCAACTACGCTAGACTACGCTAAACAACGTCAATACGGTATATTTATCAACTCCACAGGGGAGTATGCAGCCAGCACGCGGTCTGGTACGGCCATTGTAGGCTCGTGAAATTTGTCTTATTTTTTTGTTTAAACATGTCTGGATCAAGACTGTCGATGCTGGTTTTGTGCACGGTAATGCTACAGTCACAAATGGTCCGATTTGGGCTACGGCGCCCGTACGATACCACTTTTAGGTGAAATCTTGCGGGAATCTTGCGGCGCCCGCACGGGTGCCGTGGCTATCGTACGGTCGTCGTTGCTTTTTTCCTCGCCGTTCGACGTCAAAAATTTGTTTAACGGGGAGTTAAAAGAAAAAATGTATCGTACGATTTTTTACTTGCCGTAAGCCCGTAGACACAGCGTAGAGAGCATCGCACGGGCACCACAAGGGCATCGCACGGGCACGTCACGGACATCGCAGCCTTTTCTCAAATATCGTACGATTTTGAGACAGAAGATTTGGCCACTCAAATCGTACGGGTACCGTGAAGTCACCGTAAGAGTACCGTTAGGCACCCGTACGGGCACTTAGTTTATGTTCACGGGGGGCGTGCGATTTACGTTGTTTTTTAAGACAAATGTCATCGTACGGTGCCCGGAGAATATGTGACTGCTACTCTAAAATATCACAGACATCGTACGATATCACGATTTCCCAAAATCGTAGAAAATCCGCCGTAGGGAGAAAAATCGTACGGCGCCCGGACCATTTGTGACTGTAGCACTGTAGTGACTGTAGTACGTCAGAGTACACTAGAGTACATTTAAGTACACTTTTTTCATTTTTTCATTGATAAGCATTTATCTCGCATTTGTGGTTCAAAAATGATTGTTCTAAGAAAGAAATGTCATTTATTGGATTATAAATACTATTATAGAAATATAGAAGGACGATCGAAGTATCCGAAATGGGATAAATCGCAAAGCTTCCCCGAACGGCTTTCCAATTACATCTTAAATATCCCAATAACAAGGGAGACATTTGAAAAATCAAAACCAATTTTATTCTTCTGTTATGATAAGCCAAACAACTAGGTACAAGAGAAGTGTGAAAGCTCCAAGTGATTTTGGTTGAATTTGACGCAGTTAATGGTTCACTTTAAGCTTTATTGATCGAAATATGATCTCATTTGAATTTATTTGTTTAGAAATTATAGAATTGCGTGTTTGCTATTACTTTAAATTTGTAAATATACCAACCATTTTCATAAATATGCAATTATCTATATTCATATGAATAGACCACAGACTGATAAATTAGCAACATTTAACCTGATGACAATTTCTTGGCGAAAATTAATTTGCCAGAGTGACTTTAGCTACCACCTATATTGGTCGTCCTGTTAATAATTCATGTAACTTTCATGCATTTTCCATTTAAGTAATTGGTTGTATTACGAAAATGTGAAGATCATGAATAAGAGGGAGATGTGTGGGTGACACAATTTGTTTGTTGTAATATGTTGACTACATTCTACAAGTATGATTATTGGCGCCATTTGTATTAAATTGTTGTATTAATCACAATTTTATCATCAATTATATTTCCAAGGTCTATCAAATTTAATCTTCCAAGCTTCCAATGAGACTGGCAATGCCATCTGTATGGATCATTTTAACATCCGTTGTCCAAATTAACGCAATTTCTCTTCTCATCAACTAACAATATAATTCAAATAAAGACTTAAGTAAAAATAATAACTTCCTCGATGTGATGTATGTATGTGTTTGTGTGAGAGTGTTTTCGCGTGTGTGCATGTGTTTGTTTGTACGTGTGTGCGGGTATGTCTGTGTTTGTATGTATGTGTGCCTGTACGTATGTGTGTGTATGTGTTTGTACGTGTATGTATGTATGGGTGTGTATGCGTATGTTCGTGTATGTATATAGATGTGTGCGTGTGTATGCGTACTTGCATGTATATGTGTGTGCGCGTTTATATGCGTGTGTATGCGTATCATTCTACGTGAATGAAAGTACGTATGCGTGTATATGTGTATGCATGTGTATTCGTATGTGCGTTTTTTTATGTACACCCCCCCCCCCCCCCCCCCCCGCTTAGCTGTATAAGTTTAATATGTCGTGTATACAATAAGATATTATAGTGATGATGTTCTTTCTACTGGTAATTGATTAGTTGTTAAAGCCAAATACCAGTAGTAGGAAACGCCCCACACAGATATAAATGGACAACATGCTTTATCACCTGCCAAGTGAAAGAATGTATCATAACTTAGCGGTTAATGTTAAGATAAAACGATCTTTGACATAGTTCAATTTAACCTCGTGCGGAACCGCGTATACGCCGCGTGCAAAAGATTATGCTAGCGCACGACGTGTTCACGGTATGCGGGCATGTCGATATCATTCTCCAGCCCAGAGCAGCGGCTCGGACAGGTGCGAACGGTGGTTAATTTAGGGCAAATTTATCTGGCGTGCATTGAATTTCCTCCGATACCTCTGCATTAACATTACAAAGGTTTCAGATTTTACCACACAAGCGCTTTTTTATTCTTATTCAACAATACTGATCAATTAGTTTGGCTAATATAGATGTTTTCGGTGACGTTCGCTATGTCAAAATGTGTTTATACAAACTCTGTTCATGAATATGCACTAATCACCACAGAGTGACAAATCTTAAATTAATGACATTTTCACAGCAAAATATAATTTGGAAAAATAGCATATAGCTATATTGATCATCGCGCGTTAATATTACCCAGGGGGCAAACCACCATTTTTTAAGGATTTCAGACATGGGCTGCTGTAAAAGGTTGGTCACCAGAAATGGTTTCTAGGACCTTCTAGGAGCACAACCTATGTGGCCTACTCCGCCAATAAGCTACTGGAAGTCCACAGGACGAGTTTTAAGAAAAACACCCCTAATGCAGCTAAATAGTGTGTATCAGCCTTAGGGTTCATGAAGACACAGTCCCATTTTGCGCAATTACACCATGATAACGCATGGTGATACAAGCCTGTTGTTTCAAGGAGGTCTTCCTTGGAGTCCTGCGCATCATATATGATACCAAGTTGAGCATATTGCATCTTCGGTTATTGTGTCACACGTCGTTACACAGTGATCTGGTGATGTGTCATACACGGACGTGAAATTTCGTATACAGCGCTTATGTATAAAAGGCAACTAAATGCTTAATAATGACAAATAAGCTATATTAAGATCTTTACAAACTTGATTTGCATTTGACATGACTATGAAGATCATTATACAATGAAACCAACTATTTAAATTAATAAACAATACAAAAACATAAGCAATACAAAACAAAGAAATACATAAGAATATGAGTTGTTAATGTCATGATTGGTTTATATGTGTTTAATTGCGATAAAATGATACGAAATCCATCCAAAATATAATGTATTAATATTTCACCCCTTACATTTGATACAGGAGAAGGTGTGTGTGTGTGTGTGTGTGTGTGTGTGTGTGGGTGGGGGGAGGGTGACACAGGACCAACCCTAGGTCATTGATTTATGGACTCCAAACATAATCATTATCGAGGATTACCCACACAAGATGGATAAGGTGTGTCTGAACTCTGAAGGCTTAATACATGACAAGTTTAAAAGAGAGTCCCTTACTAATTATTAAAAGAGTTACATTGTGAAGTTTGCAAGGGGGTATTGTTGTTATTGATTTGCCCCAAAATGGCTTCTGTCTTCTAGGACCTTCTAGGAACACATCCTAGGTGGACAACTTCGCGGATTAGCTGCTGGAAGTCCACATAAAGCGGAAACTAAAACGCTTCTACACAAAACCACTCACTGCAGCCATCTCCACAGAGTTTAAGCATGGACCCTAGGGTAGTAGGGTCCATGGTTGAAGTATATGCTTCACGTCCACTCATCAGTTTATCCAGCATGAATATAAGTCATGTCGTCGGTGGACAAAGAGCTGTAGTCAAGGTCACGGTAGCAGTGGAAACCAAACCGTTCACAGCAACAACGCAATCCTTCATCAACGTATCAAATGGGCAGTCTCCTGAACCTATGCAACCTCACCAACATGAACAAAGTGTCAGAAGGCACTTTAAAACAGGATATTGTTCCAGTGAGCCGAAGAGGGCAAGAATCATGAAGCTCAACAACTTCCACATACATGACATACAAAACAAGAATCTTATGAAGAAAAAAGGAAAAGGGCTAATAGCAATAAAGCTACTGCACTTCTGCGTATGACACTGATTAGTGCTATATTGGTTGACCTCTTGACATTGATGACTTCATAGGAAAGCATGGGTGCAGCGATATATTCCTCCATCTCTGTTCAAGGAATCTGGCTGTATTTAACAACGGTGAAATATTTGAAATAATTGCCAAATGTTACGAAAATCTGTTGATTTATGGTGTGGGCTGGATAAATGGAGGAGCAGCATTATGTTTTTGTGTGGACACTTATCAATGTCCGCTTCCTGTGCCCTGTGGACTTCCAGCTGCTAGTCTGCAAGGTTGTACACCTATGTTGTAGACGGTCCTATGAACCAGTCTAGGGACCAACCTTTAAAGGGCAATGAAACCCAAGCAAAATGTTGCTTTCATAGTCTTGAAGAGATTAAGAAGAACAATCTCTGAAAGTTAGAGCATAATCGGGTAAGAAACAAGAAAACTACGGCTCTTTGAAGATGTCCATTTATTCCTATGGGGAACTCAAATTGGAAACGCACTCTGATAAGTTTGTGGACAACTCCCCATATGTTTTGTACACAAATGTACCCATTTTTACAGTTTTCTTCATAGTCACATTTTTCCATTCCCCCAACTCATGATATTTTATGTATAAAAGCATTCTACAAAATATATGTTGAACTCGAACGAAGGGTAAACATACATTTTGAGAAAATTTAACAAAACTGAAATTTTGTGTACAAAATGTATGGGGAGTTGTCAACAACTTTGCTAGAGTGCGTTGCCAATTTGAGTCACTCAAAGAAATACATGGCTCTTTTCAAAGAGCCATAGTTTGCTTATTTCTTGACCGATTGTGCTCAAATTTTCAGAGACTATTCATTATATTTAGTGTCTTATAGTGCATACAACAATTTGTCTGGATTTCATTGTCCTTTAACATGACGCCAACTCTGTTCATATCCATAAAGCTGTGTAAGCTTTGCGGTGTATCTCTTTTAAGAACATGGTAAAACTTCAGACACATTTTTGTCCCAACTGGGTGGGTTAGGTTAAGTTAAAGTCTTTCCCGTACCAATGTTGGCACATAAGGCGGCGCCTATCTCCGTTTCAATAGCCCTAGGTTTCAATAGCCCTAGCCAACTGGGTGGGTAGTCCTTGATTATTATTATTGATGAATTGTTATGTATTGTGACCCCACCCCCTTCCCCTTTCACACAAACACACACACACGCACACACACACACACACACACACACACACACACACACACACACACACACACACACACACACACACACACACATACCTCCCCCTGTGTCTGATTCAAGGGGTGAAATATTAATACATGAAAGTTTGGATGGATTTCGTATCATTTTATAGCAATTAAACACATATAAACAAATCATGACCCTAACAACTCATATTCTTATGTATTTCATTGTTTTGTATTGCTTATGCTTTGTATTGTTTATTAATTTACATAGTTGATATCATTATACAATGCACTTCAAAGTCATTTCAAATGCAAATCATGTTTGTAAAGATCTTAATATAGCTTATTTGTCATGCTTAAGCATTCAGTTGCCATTTATACATAAGCGCTGTATACGAAATTTCACGTCCGTGTATGACACATCACGGTGTAACGACGTGTGACACAATAACCGAAGATGCAATATGCTCAACTTGGTATCATACGATGCCCAGGACTCCAAGGAAGACCTCCATGAAACAACAGGCTTGTATCACCATGCATTGTGATGTAATTGCGCAAAATGTGTGACTGTGTCTTCATAACCCCTAAGGCTGATACACACTATTTAGCTGCATTAGAGGTGTTTTTCTTAAAACCCGCCCTGTGGACTTCCAGTAGCTTATTGGCGGGGTAGGCCACATAGGTTGTGTTCCTAGAAGGTCCTAGAAACCATTTCTGGTGGCCAACCTTTTACAGCAGCCCATGTCTGAAAAACCCCTTTTGCCCCCTAGGTATATTACATGAAATTGTCCTAATTGCACTGAACGAGTCGCGTATAATAGGAAGCACACGGCAACATGAAAGGGAGGGGAATGGGAGGGGTTAACGTGAGTATTTGTCCCCAAATCACTTATGTATTCAATTGTGTTATTTTCAACATTTCATAGACTGCCAACGTTTTGCCAAGAAATGTATTATTGAAAGGTATTTTCGTTCGAATACGCGTTGACAATTTTGTTTTACCTCTTGGGGATACATCTCACCCCCCCCCCCCCCCCCCCCCCAACATACAAAAAGACAACGGGCTAATTTAGGGTTAAACTAGGTTAAACTACGTTGAACTACATTAGGGTACGGTGATGAGCAGAAAGGTACGGATAAGTACGGTTAAGTACAATTAACTACGCTAGACGCTTGCTCACGGACAGGTACGGAGTGGTACGTCTGACTACGCTTGAGTACGGTAGACTACGGAAGCAACTACGCTAGACTACGCTAGACTACGCTAAACAACGTCAATACGGTATATTTATCAACTCCACAGGGGAGTATGCAGCCAGCACGCGGTCTGGTACGGCCATTGTAGGCTCGTGAAATTTGTCTTAATTTTTGTTTAAACATGTCTGGATCAAGACTGTCGATGCTGGTTTTGTGCACGGTAATGCTACAGTCACAAATGGTCCGATTTGGGCTACGGCGCCCGTACGATACCACTTTTAGGTGAAATCTTGCGGGAATCTTGCGGCGCCCGCACGGGTGCCGTGGCTATCGTACGGTCGTCGTTGCTTTTTTCCTCGCCGTTCGACGTCAAAAATGTGTTTAACGCGGTCCATTTGTGACTGTAGCATAAAGTACGTCAGAGTACACTAGAGTACATTTAAGTACACTTTTTTCATTTTTTCATTGATAAGCATTTATCTCGCATTTGTGGTTCAAAAATGATTGTTCTAAGAAAGAACTGTCATTTATTGGATTATAAATACTATTATAGAAATATAGAAGGACGATCGAAGTATCCGAAATGGGATAAATCGCAAAGCTTCCCCGAACGGCTTTCCAATTACATCTTAAATATCCCAATAACAAGGGAGACATTTGAAAAAAAACAATCAAAGCCCATTGTATTCTTCTGTTACGATAAACCAAAGTACAAGGTACAAGAGAAGTGTCAAAGCTCCAAGTGATTTTTGTTGAATATGACGAAGTTAATGTTTCACTTTTTGCTTTATTGATCGAAATATGATCTCATTTGAATTTATTTGTTTAGAAATTATAGAATTGCGTGTTTGTTATTACTTAAAATTTGTAAATATACCAACAATGTTCATAAATACGAAGTTATCTATATTCATATGAAAAGACCACATACTGATAGATTAGCAACATTTCACTTGATGACAATAACTTGGCGAAAATTAATTAGCCAGAGTGACTTTAGCTACCACGATCGTCCTGTTTATAATTCATGCGACTGTCATGCATATGTCCATGTAATTAATTGGTTGTATTACGAACATTTTAAGAGCATGAATAAGAGGGAGATGTGGGGGTGACAAAATTTATCCCATATGTATTCTATTTTTATAATCATCACAATTTCATCATCAATTATATTTCCAAGGTCTATCAAATATAATCTTCCAAGCTTCCAATGAGATTGGCAATGCCATCTGTATGGATCACTTTAACATCCGTTGTCCAAATTAACGCAATTTCTCTTCCCATCAACTAACAATATAATAAAAAATAAAGACTTAAGTAAAAATAATAACTTCCTCGATGTGATGTAAAACTATGTATGTGTTTGTGTGAGAGTGTTTTCGCGTGTGTGTGTATATGTTTGTTTGTACGTGTGTGCGGGTATGTATGTATGTATGTATGGGTGTGTACGCGTATGTGCGTATATGCATATATATATACGTGTGTGGGTGTATGCGTTCATGCATGTATATGTGTGAGCGCGTTTATATGCGTGTGTATGCGTATCATTCTACGTGAATGAAAGTACGTATGCGTGTTCATGTGTGTGCGTGTGTATTCGTATGTGCGTGTATACATGTATATTTGTATGCGTGTGTATGCGTATGTGCTGGCAAGCGAGCATGTTTGTGTGTGCGAGCGTGTATGTGTGCGTCGATGTGCGTGTGTGTGTGTGTGTGCGTTGGTGGGTCTATACGTGAATGTGTGTCGTCGTGTTGAATTTGTTTGTACTTGTAAGTTCACCAATACCATTAATAGCATTCATATTATTCTGCACATGCTCACGCCATCTAAACTCCACAACGAATGGCCATATAGAATCAAGGTGCAGGTGGATAATTCATTTTTCAATTTGAACACGAAAAAACAAAAAAGAAAGTTTGACCAGAATCCCATTTTTTTGCGATAAAAAAAAATGGAAAAACGACCAGAATTCAATATCCATTTTCGAATAGAAGCCCGAAATACGTTCATGCATTCATTTTCCGCGCGATCTACAGTGCACTTTTTTTGGTAAATCTTTCCCCCATATATCGCGTAATCCGGTCAATCTACCCCCATGTATAATATTATATAAATAATGTGTTTGGTTTGTTATATCCCAACAGGTTGCTACTGCATACACACCATCCATCTACCCACATCACCTTCATTCTCATCCACACCAATCATCTCGTCCATCTCTCCTTTTTTAAATATGTTTTTGTAATAGTTTGTAACGTTGTAAAGCTTTTTTTCAGGGACCATCATTCTCTCAAACATAATGCTTATAATGATGGTCCCGTACATATCACATTATGTTGTAATACACTATTTGAAAATATATTTATTATGTGTAGCTTCCAGTATTATTGCAATTGTTATTATGCTACAATTTTGTTCATTATTCATGTTTATTATCATATCCACGAAGTGTATTTTTTCTGTATTATTTGTATAATTATTTTGTACCATTTGATTATGTTGAAAATAAAATCAAATTAATCAATGAATCAATACATCGTGTTACCTCCGAATCTGTAAGCTCGGTGAATTTGGATATTAAAGGGACTTAGTAACATTGTCCAAATCCTCAAAATGGGACACGTTTCGGTTTTTCAAATTTCCCTTTCGTTAAAAAGATATTTACGATTGAAGTGTTCAGATGTCAAATTATACAATGGATCGTCAACACCGCGTACTAAGTGAATGCAATGAGTTAGTGAATGTCACTTTGCATCTTTGCTTATATCTCGGCCATATAAAGTCCATTTCACTTGACATTTTCACACAACACCCAGTGGACATATCAAATAACAACAATTTACATTGTATCAACCACTCATCACTTTTTGCACATGTCAACAAAGTTACTAGATCCCTTTTAGGAGTATAATGTTACTTCCTTGGTTTTAGGTTTTTGTTTATAATATGAACAGAGAATGCGACTATTGTCGGGAAGGGAGAAAGGGGGCCGGAGGGCATAATAATGTTGTATGGATGGCTAGGTGTAGCCGAGGGGGAATGTGGGGGGGGGGGGGGTGGGGGGGGGGGCTGCATGTGGCGATGTAAATGAGTATCATATGTTACCTCCTTGATTGTAGGGGTTTAATTTAATATGAATAGAGAATGGGGCTAGTGTAGGGAGGGGGTAAAGGGGAGGGGCGAGTGGGCATAATAATGGTTTATGGCTGGCTATGGGTAAGGTCAAGGGGGTGCTGGATACGGGTAGGCTTATGTAAAAGAGTATCTATTTTAATTAAACATGAACAGAGAATCGGACTACTGTTTCAAACTGCGTTTTCTCTGTCTAGCAGTACATGCAGTGGTACAGTGGCGGTATATATATATATATATATATATTTCTAATCAACAAGTTCTCTTCAAAATATTACATTTGAAATATATATCACTGTAACTTTCAACAAGATTTTCAATTTACAAAATTACATTTTATTACGTATTATCAAAATAACCACGCGATGTATTATGGTGATATAAGTAACGAGTCTTTTTAGTTGGTTGAAATTATGATCTTTTTGAATGATTTATGAATTAATGCGAGCAGCGGAAATTAATGTATTAGATAAAAAGACAGACCACTAAATATCAAATTAATTAAGTTCAGGAGTTTGCCTCAGTTTTTATTCCATTTCAATGTCAAACGATACAAACCAGACTGCCACAGTTCAGTTAATTATGGTAATGGCTGCCTATCCGCAAGGGTACAACGGTGAATGTATGCGTATCGTCGTATACAAATGTATGGGTACAACTGGCATGATCAATTGAATGAGAAATTTGTTAATTGGTTTTAAATCATTTCTAAAGGCTTGTGCGTACAAACATGTACTTTCATTATTTGTTTTTGCACCTTTCTCAGTTTGTTAAACTATTTTTTCTATCCCATATTTACATTATTTAGGGTAATATTCATCTTTCTTTGGACTGTATTGGCATCAAGCCAGCCGATCATTGTGAAACCCACTGCGACTCTCGTATTACACTGTAAACTATTATGTTGTATAATTATCTTTCACACTAACATCAACATTTTAAACAAATGTTTAAAACAGATATTTCATTATTGTTTACAAAATGTTAATGGAAATTAGCACATGTACGATATATGTATGCGTTGTATTATATTCTATTAAATAGATGTTTTGTATTTATATAATGTTTCACCTCTTTTGCTGAACGTTGAATTAAAAATAATTAAATTATATTGTCATGGCATTGGTACCGGAAGTGAGTGAGAAATATTATAATGACTGCCCCCAAACATTCCAATGACTTGGATATGTCACTGTTTATATTATATACAGTTTTAAAGTAATATCACTGTTATTTTCAACAAGATTTCCAATTTACCCTATTATAGAAAATTACACTTTATTCCGTATTATCAACATGACCACGCGATGCCTGTATTGTGGTGATTATAAAGTAACGAGTCTTTTTAGTTGGTTGAAATTATGATCTTTTTGAATGATTTATGAATTATTGCGAGCAGCGGAAATTAATGTATCAGATAAATAGATAGACCGCTAAATATCCAATTAGCTAAGTTGAGTAGTTTGCCTCTGTTTTTATTCCATTTCAATTTCAAACGATACAAAGCAGACCGCCGCAGTTCGGGTAATTATGGCAATGGCTGCCTAATCGCAAGGGTACAACCGTGGACTTATAATTATCATTGTATACAAATGTATGGGTACAACTGGCATAATCAATTGAATGAGAAATTTGTTAATTGTTTTTAAATTATTTTCAAAGGCTTGTGCCTACAAACATGTACTTTCATTAATTGTTTTTCACCTTTCTTTGTTTTGTTCTATCCCATATTTACATAATTTAGAGTAATATTCATCTTTCTTTGGAATGTCTTGGCATCAAACTAGCAGAAGCAGAGCATTATGAAACCCACTGCGACCATAACGACTGCGATCATTATGGTTATTAATATATTGACGCCGACAAAAACGATCATGGAGAAGACGATGATGACGATGACGATGTCGCAAATCTCGGTAACGTTTATAGTAATTATGATAACTATTATAATAATGCACTTTTAGCGCATCGATAAAACAAGCGTTGCGTACGTTCTAATGAAACATGCAATGGGATTAGATGCAAATAAAAAACGGAAATGGTAATGAGAAGGTGGGATCGTATGATGATTATAATGGGTATGAATCCTGCGTCACGTCTCCTCGCTCCTCGAAAGAGCCTTATCAACGATTTCAAGATAATGATAAGCAGTTTCATTGCCGAAAAAAGTATCCTTTCGAAATATAATGAAAGAGAATCTACTGGGAATCATTATCAACATAAGGACATGCAGACAATTAATAGTTAATTGCGCCCTGAACACGTTGAAAAAGGTGGACTTGGAACATTAATAGACTTCTTTGTTTCATTATAATTACCGAAAAGTGTATTCTTTTGAATTTAAGTGAAATATAACATGAAAAAGAACCCGCTGAAAATGATAATATAAATACACCTCTCCGTTGCGAAGCTTCATTGTGTAAAGTTAATTGTTGCGCTAAGTACCGGGGATGGGATAAATGAATGGAGCCGGGGTGGGGTTGATATGTCGCGCGGAGTGAAATAACGCTCTGAACGTGATGAATTTTAGTGAAAGATAACATGTACAAGAACCCGCTGAAAATGATTATAAAAATATACCTCTCCGTTGCGAAGATACATTGTGTACAGTTTATTGTTGCGCTAAGTACCGGGGACAGGATAAATTAATGGGGCCGGGGTGGGGTCGATTTCGCGCGATGAGTGAACTACCGCTCTGAACGTGATGAGTTCATTGTTATGAGGTGATATCAATGTGCAGGCGGCCCGCTAGCTAGGTTTACAGGGAACAGGCGCGGCTTTGTACAATTACGTAATACCAGCGAAAGCTTTGCCGATTGGCCGATGAATAACAGTACAAATGCGCATGCATTATTTCGTTTGCTGATCGATCACGAAAAGCGGAACGGTGAAAGCGAACGGTACAACTTCTCGCTCGATGTGTGAGAATGCTTTACTGAATGGATGCAAAACTTTAGAAGCGATCTTCTCCCTTGTATGACAAATAGCGGGACTCTGATCCACATTATTAAATTGCGTTTTCCTGGCCTTCAAGAAACTTATATGTATCAAGTTATATATCATTTTAAAGCTGAAATCCTAGATAATTAAAAACACTAACAATCTCAATGTTGATATTCCCGATGAATTACCCGAAGTGACAGAGCCAGTCACATATTTAAGCATTCATATTTGTTGCAGCTGCAATGTGGGATATGTGATATCACAATGAATATGTATACTCTTTTATATATGTCAACATGATATGATCCCAGCTGTTTTGGATTATGTAAGAGTGCCACTACATGAAGTTGAATAGCACGCTCCACCCTTTCATCTTTCAGCACACGTAGTGAAATGAGACACTCATTTGCATACTCAATGAAAGAACAGGAAGTTCTTTGTACTGTTCGTGTAAACGTTTGACCTTGGACTGAAAAATAATTTGTAATAATAATTACAAAATTACATGATATACTTGGGGACTGAGTGTGTGGGGCGCCCAATGATTTCGGCCCCCTCAAGTCGGGTTGTACACATTTGGTGGTCCCGTGTTTTAACCCACACACGCACACACTTTTGTTGTGGCTACAACTGACAATGTCCTATAAGTAATGGAAAAAAGAGAAAAACGATATGAGGGTATTATTATTATTATTTATAATAATAATGATGAACATTAATAGCGCAGCTTCTACTGCACTTAAATTTGTATTGTTATCCTTAGTCATAAACACAAATTTTAACAAAATGATACTGATAATGTTACAAAATCATCATCATCATTATTATTATGATAGGAATTTTAATTAGTTGGTATATCATTGTTATTGTTATAATTATTATTATCCTGTCGGAATCCCATTTTCTTTGCTCTTTTTCATTCAATCATTAGTATTGTTATCAATTATAGTAGAGGACAGTTAGTTTTTGTTCATTGGTTAATACTTTTCTCTCATTTATATTAGAACCAGTGTATAAAGCGTTAGATAAATTGTTTATATCACTACTATCACTATTAATAGTACATTCGCTTTGGTGATAACTCTAATTATTCACAATATCTTCATAATCATAACTATTATTAACATAACAATTATATAAATTTGTTTTATGTGTTCATTTCTAAAACATAATTACCTTAATATGGAAAATACTGCTGAAAACTGCTTGTCTACTAAAAAATCGCCAATGTGGTAAAATGAGAGTCGTATACAGCCTAGCTTTCGATCCTAGCAGAATCTTCGTCAGGGCACAAATGACAGTTACTACAGAAAAAACACAGAATATATACCAACATAAACACATGTATGGAAGGGGGGCTGGAAAGAGGAAAGGAGGCGGAGACACAAAACAATGAAAGCAACTGTGAGTGGGTGAGTGTCAGGACTGCTTGCCCAATCAGGTCAAACAGGCATGGGAGGGTCCTTAAGTGGCTGCAGTCAAAGAAAATGTGATGAGAGTGTAAGGCTTAGAGAAGAATAGAGGTGGGGAGGATCAAAGAAATAAATCAAGAAATGGAAAGAGACATGTGAACAAAAGACAGTTGATGAGGTTTGGTTGTGCACTGGGGCACTGAGAGGGGAGGGACAATAGAGGGGATTATGAGTGTAGGGGATGGGAGCGAGAGGACTAGGACAAAGAAAGTGAAGTGAAGTGTGTTGCAGGATCGGATGAATAGGATAGGCGAGTTCAAAGGAGAGAGTGAAAAGGATGAGGACCCAGTAGGTGATGATATGTAGGGAAGCAACGTAGACAAATGAATGGGACAGGGAGTGTAAAAGAGATAGTGAACAAAAGGAAGCCTAAATAGGTAGGTAATCAGGGGGAAGGTGGAGGGACAAATGAGGGTGGAACAATATGATCAAAATAGAGGTGGAACTATGCATGATGAGAATGTGGATGTATATGAATAAGCCCATGTCTATGGACAGTGTACCTATAGAGAGAAATTAAATGCAAACAGTATAACATATTAAGTATAACATGATTAACCTTTGCATCACTCCCCTTCATCGTCTGCACCACCATTTGTTTGTTTTCACCCCCAATATCGATACTTTACTTTGTTCCACATACTATTCATATTCTTATTTCCCATTTTATTTTCCCCATATATTAATTTTAGTTTCCTTTGAGATTACATTAAATTCACTGTCACCATTCATACACATAATCATGTTAATTGTGTTGCTTGATATCTATTATATACTGTTCATATACAAAAAAAAACAATTCTTCAAAATTGTAATGTGCGTGACATAAACGTTTCACGTGACAGAAAGGCTTCTAATTGGCGACTTATTTACCCTCAGTCCGCCATTTTGTTCATGTACAAAAGTATATGGCACGTAATCGCGCGCGCATACAGTTTACCTTCTAGTTCTACAATGGCAGTTATAGTCATACTTATATGCTAATAACTCGATAATAGTCCCAATGTATGTGTCTGGTAGGGTTAAGCGTACGTGTAATTGAATTGGGGAAATAGTTATACGTACATTACACATACAGTGGGCACAGGCTCGACAATATGCATGCAAGTTAGGGGCTGGGCAGACTAGAGGCTGCGATTGGCTGCAATAACCTGTCATTAGCTACAAATCATCGATTGCTCATATGAAAGGCGGATCGTGTTCAACACTAGGTGTTACATGGTAAAACTCTTGGCACTTCTTATTGTGAATAATTCACAAGGTATTGCATGGATTGTATTCATACTGAAGAGTTTACATTATTGTTGGGTGTGGTTTAGTGTTGCACAATTCACATTTACTTTAAATATTTTTCAAAAGTAGATGGCAAGAGATTGGTAAAAAAACCAGCACCTTTTGTACAAATTGAGAGACTATAATTATGCAAGTCACTGAGAGTGTATGTGTACGTGAGTCACAATGCCAATTGTCAGTTTAATCCTCCTTTCCACACGGATTTTCAGAGGCTTGCCCTATAGATATTCAGGGTTGTGCATTTTCTGCCATCTCATGAATAGTTGCTATGAGCTATTTAGGCCAAGTGCAACCAGATGGCTATGGGGACAATAAGCATTGTGTGATACACAATAGCGCAAACATTGATCGACTTGTGCCTTTTTGTATGGAAGGTTGCTGTTGAATTGTACAATCTACGTTGGAAAATATTGAATAATTGCGTGAAATTGAGGGTGAATATGAAAGTCTACAGCAATCAACACAAATGAGTTATTGTCAGCTATAAGAATCCATGCCATAATTATTTGTTAAAAAGTTTACAAAGTCAAGTGCCAAGTGTTTGATTTGTCGCAAAACTACCGTGCTGAAAATTTCAAAATATTGCCCCAATGATGATATGAGTTTGCCCGAGTATGACATGCATTGCAGAGACTTACCCAACTAAATTAGAAGTAATGTACATTTGCCCGAATTTTGTCAATTTCAAAACTCCCAGCTAGGGCGACTGCAGCCCAATCACAAAGCACTCCCGCATTATACGCCTATGCCACCCATGCTAGACCCTGCCATCACTCTTCTTTTCTTTCTTTTTTCGCAGCTAGGATTTTGAAAATGTTCAAAACATGATTTTCTGATCGCGCCATAACCTGCGAAGAGAACCTGCGATGAGAAGAGAACGCACGACGCATGCGTTTCTCGTGACCAGTCGAGCTATTGTTTGATCTATACCCCAATCCAGGCTTATTCAGCACGATAAATTACATTAAAAAAAAATAAAATAAGAGATACAACTCATCTGTGGCGATGAATGAGAAATAGGCCGAGTTAATTGCGAAAATTGCTTTTGATTGAGACGTTTGTTTGTTTTTGACATGATTCACCCTTCATAGCCTTTATTCTTTTTTCGCAGCTAATTGCAGGTAGTGGTAGCCCAACGCAGCATCTAGTCTGACTGGCACTTAAGTGGGATGCGGGGAGGGAGGGTAGTTTAGACTCTGGTGAACGTTTTAATTAGGCCGCTAGATGGCGACAAACCGCACGATTCGATTCCGTGAGTGATCTTATTTACAGAACTGGGCTAATACTGTAACAAGTCTATTTTCGATGAAGTGGATACGAGTTAAACACATGATACTTTAGTTGCTTACTAGGGTTAACTTAGTGGGTCCCTAGAGCCTATACTTTACCCGGCTAACCTTAGTTAGGGACTAGGACAACTGTTTGTTGCTCACTAGACTATGGCATTTGAAATACTATAAGCGTGGAACTAAGCAAGCGGGGTTTTATATGGGCACAGGACATCCGCAAGTAAACTGGATCCCTCTCGTGAAATTAATTGTGTGGACAGGTGTTAGGATTGTGGTCATCTGGCTGGCAAGAGCGTACAATAATAATATTTGCGAAGAGGGGAATTATCTGAATGCGTGCAGTCTAAACGAGATGGGGATTTGGTCTAAATTAATGTTATTCATTCGTAATTATAACCATGATAACGAATTGGATTTGAAATATATTATTGGGGATTGGGGAGGGAGATTGTATTTGAATGTAGTCTGGCATGCATTTACCCATTGCTGTTATACCAAATTGGAATTGAAATGTAATCTGATTTTGTTTGCTGATGAATAAACGGGAGGGGGGGGGGGGGGGGGGGGTCTAACGCCAAATATCGCGTGTATTTGCAGTGTGAAATGAGTCACTTTATACTTAATTAATTCGCAATAAAAAATATATACACTGAAATTTATTCGGTAGGGGTTCCTATCAAATGCTGTAATGTTTTAAATTGTTTTAACAATATTGTGTCTACATGTCACCCACCTGTGTTAATACTTGGCAATTCAATAACACAGCCTCCTAACCTGACGAGTTAATGATATTTCTCTCTACCTTTGGAACGTTGTTAAACGATATCCGCTATTTGTTAGTTTTGATCACAGGTCACGCAAAGTTATATTTTTTGGTTACGTTTTTTTCTCCTGATGTGTTCATTTGTTTTTGTTATTTTTCTTACAATGCTCCTTCATCATTGCCATGACGTGCGTCCTGGTCCCGTGCGAGATATTCTGCTCGTGTATCTATGGTTACCACGCGTACGAATCGCGCGAGCACTCTGACGTCGACGTGCATATCTTTACGGACTTTTCGATTTGTATGTTCACTAGTGGACTGGTACGGTGACGTCATTTTTTTAAGCAGTGCGCATGCGCATCTACGTGCCCGTCGTTCGTACCAGATATCTAGTACGTGAACACCCCTGTTTCGCCGTCGGTCTAGATCTGTGACGATAAGCACTATTTGGCTACGAAACACAACGTCATAATTATAGCTGTATATTTCTTGTTTCTCTGTTGTTGTCTCTGTATACAGGTTAACTGAACTACTATGATTTAAATGAACTTGTCTATAAAGGTTACCTGTTTATAGCGTCCACTCTTCTTGTCTGCATTGGGTAGTCATTATACACAGGTTTGACTATCTCATTTTAATTGTATGGAGTCTGTCAATAATAATAAGTTACCTGATTACAGCGCCCACTTCCATTGTTTCATTTGGGTGGTCACTATACACAGGTTTGACAGTACACTGTGTTATGGAATTTGTCTATAAAGGTCACCTGTGTATAGCGCCCACATGTCTTGTTGCTCTTGGGTGGTCACCATACAAAGTTTACTGTATATGATTTGATGGAACTGGTCTATAAAGGGCACCTGTTTATTGCGGCCAATGTATTGTTTTCCTTTGGCGGTCGTTATACACAGGTTTGACTGTAAACGACTTTTCGGGACATGTGAATAAAGGTCACCTGATTATAGCGGCCAATTTTCTTGTTTTCCTTTGGTTTTCATTATACACAGGTTTGACTGTAAACGATATTTCGGAACCTGTCTATAATGATCACCTGATAATATCGGCCAAATTTCTTGTTTTCCTTTGGTGGTCTGTATACACAGGTTTGACTGTAAACGATTTTCGGAACATGTATATAAAGGTCACCTGATCATAGCGGCCAATTTACTTATTTTCCTTTGGTCATGTTGGTGGTCATTATACACAGGTTTGACTGTAAACGATATTTCGGAACCTGTCTATAAAGGTCACCTGATAATAGCGGCCAATTTTCTTGCTTTCCTTTGGTGGTCATTATACACAGTTTTGACTGTAAACGGTATTTTGGAACTGTCTGCAATGGACACCTGTTTATAGCGGCCAATTATTCATATCCCTTTGGTGGTCATTATACACAGGTTTGACTGAAAACAATATGTTGGCACCTGTCTATAAAGGTCACTTGCAATTAAGTGTCAATTGTATTGTTTCCATTGACTGGTCAATATATTCACAGGTTTGACTTTATCAGATTTTATAGAATCTGTCTATAAAGGTCACCTGTTTAGAGCGGCCATTTTGTCTTGTTTCCATCGGGTGGTCACTATACACAGGTTTGACTGTATTAGATCTTAAAACCTTTTTTTACAAAACTAATCTTCTCTGCAAACTTCGCACGAGCACTGCATGACGTAACTGTCCAGAGACTTGAACGCGCGTCGTCGTGTGAAATCGAAAAGGTAAAGAACAACATTCAACGTGCCTAGTCAACTCAATGTGGTACTGCACTGGGACGACAGGTCAACGGCCCTCGTCTCAGCGATCGAAAACTCCCTAATGTCGGCATGTCCGTGTGTGGTGCAATTCTGTTTGTGGTCACCATCATGTGGAATTGTTAGTACGGTTGCATAGCAACGCCTCAGGAGGACTATAAGGAGGAGGTTGAGGAGGAGATGGAAGAGGAAGGGGTGTATTTGTTTGTTTGCTTTATTTTACTTTATTTTCTTTCTTTAACCCCATGTTTAATTTACAGAACCGACAGGATGCGATTCAAACCATGCAGGAGTGGTTCACGAACGATCCGATAGTAGACGACGCATATCGTAACGGTCGACCGAACACAGTGCCATTCGCTCAACCTGCGTCTGACCGCCATCTGGACCCCCGTCTGCTCATATATGCCGGACAAAACCGATATCTCCGCCCCGAACAGGTTGAAACAACAAACAGCATAATCCGCTCGATGGTAACCGCCCTGCGGACTATCCGCGAGGGATGCTTATGCGAGAGGACTATCCGTATCCGCCTGCATTTACTAGGGAGCATGCACATCGCCTGGGGCAGCAGCTGCAGGGGCAGGGCCGGCCAGACATGTACATAGCAGCAGCGAGGCAGCGATCGATCGTACATCTACCGACCTCGCCCCAAAAATGTCCGTGGAAAACTGCCAAAGCTGTCGTATATGCAACAAGAGCGAGCCGGGAGGAGTAACCACTAACCATGGCAACGAGAACCTCGTTGCTGAGTCCTCGCAGTACTCTGCATTCAGAGGAGCGCAACCTTCCGATGCTTATTTATAATTTAGAGTGGAAGAAGTAAAACTATCATCGTAAACACGACAACGTCGTATGCAGGCTGCGTTGTGCGATATATTATCACGATAATGCGTACGCCATGCTTACCGTGCAACATCTATGGTACTTGCTAGTGTCGTGCATTGTATTCTAGAGAAATTGACACATGCTCCCCTGGTACGAATGTCCGAACTAAGCACGAAATGGCAAGTTGTGGATATAAATTTCGCTGTTTCTAATGAACTCCCATCCTAGGAGTTTTCTTTATACATTGGATATATCAGCGAACACAAACGCGATTTTCCTATGATAATCGGTGCACCGGCCCTTAAATGTGCCTTGGTAACTTCGGCTCTATGGAGAAACGAAGTGTGACGTCACAGTTTTCCATTGATATGAATAACTGTTCTAAAAAAATATTAGGCAATACATTAGTTACCTAAGCGGTTGCTAAGCCGGCACTAGTACAGTTCCAAACCACCACCACAAGCCCGATGAAGGATACATTTTGAAGTGTCATTAATATCATATAAGTAAAGTATGTGCCCTTGGTGACGTCCTTACTGAGAGTTGTCCGACGTAGTTCGGAACCATCCAGGTTCATCTCAGTGAGGTATGCTGGCTCTTTTGTTGTTGGTTACTAGGTTACAACCTTTACATTTCTTGTTGCTGAGGGAGAGAACTTCTTTTTATGAAATTGTTGCTACTTGATTTAATAGCTAGTTGGCAAATTTCTTTCATTTCTTTGTAATTGTTATACTGTTGCTACCCATATGGGGGTAATCCTGTAAGGTGGAATTAGAATAGGCAGATATTCTAATTTAGATAGTTGTTTGTCCTTGCTTTGAGGGGCGTGGAAATTACTGGGCTTGGGCATATTTAACTTCACTTGAAGATCAGAAGTCGAGGAGCGAAGACATAAAATGATTATGCTCTTGGAAGTCCTTATTTAGTAGTGGTTCTATATGGCAGTAGGCAACGGCGGCAAAGCGATATTTGGCGGCCATTTTGAAATAGGCGCGGCCATCAGTCATTGCACAGTCACCAGCCACCCTGACTTGTATGCCTGGACCAGACACTCGTGCTTCCTTGTTTCGTCAGTCAAATATGGCGGTTCCCATAGGGTTCAACCAGGATTCTCCCAGGGTTCACGCATGGTTCACCCAGGGTCACGCATGATTCTCGCAGGGTTCACCTAGGACTGTTCGTGGGATCGTCAAGCTCACCGCTGGCTCTCCTTATGTGCACATCGGGTTCGTCTCGCGTCTCGCGTCGTTAATATGGTCGACATCGGCAGGGGCCGAGCAGCATCGCGCGTACGACATGGTCCTACAGCGCTCGCTCGTAGACTACGCAAGACAGCACGCGTCCGACGACGACTAAGGGTTTCACAGGTTTCGCGTACTGTAGCGGGTAGCGATGAACTTTAATTCTCCAATTGCAACAAAGCTGTTCATATTACAAACTCTAGCCACTTGCTTTATTTGATGTAATTAATCTCAAATGATGACAGTTTAAAGAAATGTATTCCCATCCTCATACTTAACAATAGCATGTAACTTGAATTGATTATGTTGCATATGTTTCAACTCATTATTGTTATCTTGTAAATTTGAAGGAAATTAAACTTTATTTCCCTGAATTTCAGTGTGACGTATTATTTTGTCTGAGTTTTAGTAATTGGTTTGTTTTAGTTTACCCCACCAGACACACAAGCTAACCACAATCTCAACCGGCTGTGACAATGGGCTTATTATCATGACTTTGTATATTCTACACAGGGTATTATACTAGAACTTTTATTATACAATGAGGATTAATGCATATGTTATTCTATATCATTATAACCAATCGTACTATTATTATTGAAATATTGGATATGTAAACATGTACACAACTCTGAACGGATCCATTTAAGCTGAAAGTGTTATATGCACTTAAAAAAACCCACATTCTCATCCGTGCCACATGTTTAGTCCAGACTAAACATACAAAATGACCATTTACCAGAAAACCGTATCACACCTGTGAAATTGACAAACCATTTGTCTTCACTACTAATGCAAGTCCTTCTGCAAACTCATCCATACAAAGGGCCTCTTGACATTCCAGTCATAGTATAACCGGTCACCAGTAATATTGCGTCCTGGATCATCCAGGACAATCATTACTGGTGACCGATCGTACTATCACTGGATATCAAGATACACTTCGTCTTGGTGCTTTTGTAGAGCGATTTACATTGATAATGCAGACACATGGATTATACAGTTACCATGGCAACTGCTCAGTCTTGAGTATTAGTCTGGACTAAAGTTGTACCACCGATGAGAATACAGCCATGTCATTAAAGGGAAAGTTGAGTTTTGGTATAGAGGGCGCTACTCGAAATAATCTTTTGCAAGATAATGAAAAACTGGGTGTCAAATTTGACAGAATAAACTTGTTTTGATCAAAATCGGTTCAGGAATGGCTGAAATATGCATAAACTAAACCATTTGTTATAAATGTGGGGACCGACAACTATTCGATATTTTTTAACCAGCCATTAGAAACAATAAAACAGTTCTTCTTCTTTTCAAAAATGTATACAAAGAGGTTTTTTAAATAGTTGTTGACTATCTCTCTCTATCAAATCACTATTTCAACAAAACATCACATGCACCATATTTTATTTTAAATAGTAGAAACCACTGAGATTATAGAGAGAGCGCCCTCTTGAGTTTTAAGGGCTATTTTTTTAATGATAACAGGCTTTTTACTTAGTCATTTGAAATGTTGTGTTCCTTTCGAGCATGGTGGAGTTATAACTATTAGTTTGTTATGTAATGGTGCAGGGCTGGTTTTGGTTACTAAAATTCAGTTTGACCAACACTGTACTCTCTTTACCAAAACTCAACTATCCATTTGTCGTTATGTATTCGATTATTTTATATCAGATTGAGGAGCCATGCATACCAACTTTACGATCACCACTTATAACAATCATTATATCATTGTATTATTTTATATAGTATTTTAAAATGAGAAAACATGATTTGTATGGGATATACTTAGATAACAAGTATATCCCATACGAAACATTTTTTTTATTGGTACCCTCTTGCTTAATATTCTAAGATGAATTGAAATAGGATTTTTGTTTTACTGATTTGTATGGTAAATTATGCGTGAAGATATGTCTCCATGCAATTATTATTATCGTATCAACGGCCTTTATACCACCGTGTGGCAATGGAGCCTATTCTATTACATGTATGGTCAGGTTTTGGGTAATGGAAGTAATATAAACTGTAGCCATTGTATTATCATAATCATTCATGAACGACATTTTTAAATCGGATATTTCAGATGTTTAACTTGTTCGTTTTGTATACTGTCATTACGAATTGTTTGTTCGGTGACAGAATGTCGACAAGAAAAATGCATATTTGAAATTCTTCAAGTGTTGATTATACTTCACTCTGTCTTTTGAATTGTATGTCAACATGTTTTTTGGTTCGCTGGCAGACTGTATGATATAATTGTGTATGTTTATAACGCTTTGAATGTTTAGTACACAGCAACGTATTTCAAAGTACCTACATAATATAATTTTATTAAACAAAAGAAAACTGTTGTTAATAATTTTGACATTGAACATTGAATAATTGATACTCTTATACAATGTTCTGTTTTTAATTATCTCCTGTATTTATCATTTTATTTAAATTTGTAGGTCATTCAATATTCATCATCATCATCATCAAAACCATCATCACCATCATCACCATCGTCATCATTATCATCATCATTATCATCAATATCTTCATCATGATCATCATCATTAACATCAACATCCTCATCTCCATCAACATCATCATGATCTTCATCATTATCACCGTCATCATCATCTGTACGTTACCGGTTACGGAAATTCTACATTATTTGTAGTAAAATAGGTAGTAGATATATCAAAGTATCGTCGCTAATATTGTTATTGATAAACATATGATATTCATGAATAAAAACATGTATAGGGCAATTCCAAGCAAACATTGACATAACCACTGATTTTTCAAATTCGTTGTACCATAACAAATTTGGTATCAAATGAAAGCTAAAAGATTGAACTTTTCAAAAATGCATTTTGTTTTTGAAAAAAAATATTGTAAACTATTATTTATTGTTAATATATAGCATAAATTAATTTTCAGTTATTTCACAAAACATTCAATTCAATATTAAGCCTGAAAGAACTGCGAAAAAGAGTTTTCATAACATTTTATTTCAGTGTTGATAGGATCATTGCTTCAATTTTTCAGATAAATATCCATTTTGTCATTTTCGCTCTTCGTTCCGCTTCAGTGACTGTCTCATTTACAGTCATCAATATGTCAGGGCGTTACACTAAAAACAGATATTTTTGATATTTCTGGAAAAATATGAATGGGAATGAAATTAAAAAAAAATTCTCTGTATTAGCACATAGGGCTATAATATGGATGATGAATGGCAGCATTATCTTTTACCACTTATTAATCTAATCAATATCAATTTGGTCACGGCGTTACGTTTTGTGTAACGCCGTGACGCTACCTACTGGATTCCCATTGACATAATACAGTAGACATAATCAAATAGTATGAGATATTTTTTGTAGGTATGCTTGGGCATTGCTCATGCTATAATTATATGAATAGGGTCAGTTGATAATGTTTCCATCTCAAAGTTACCCGAGTCATGTATGTGTAGGGGTTGTACGTCCGTCTGTCTGTATGTGCATCTGTACATCAGTGTTCTTTTTTTTTGCAATATCTCAAGAATCGTTGGATGGATTTCGTTCAAACTTTGTACAATCCATGTATTTAGAGGTACGGATTTTGGTCCATATTGGTCCATATGATTTTGGTCCATGAGGTCAAAGGTCAAAGGTCACATAGCTAACAAATATGCAAATATTATATTATTATCAAGATAGTTTGAGAATCCTTGAAGGATAACATGATAATAATACTGGTATGCGTCCAGTGAAGTATATGACCTGATTAGAGGATGGGGTCATGGGAGGTCATAGGTCAACATGTCAAAATATTGTTGTTGTTTTTTGTTCTCACAATCAAGTTCCAGAATCAATGTTAGAAAGAGAACTGTAGGTAAAAGACAATTTTCTGAAACTGTTTGGGGCACAGGTCAAAGGTCACTCGGATAATTAACAATTCAAAAACAAACATTTACTAACTCTGAAATCATGTTACATGAAACAAATCACTTGCAAATATGCACTGTGCAGACAAAAAATTAAACATTTGTATGTTAGTTTGAGAAACAAGGTCAAAGGTCAAAGGTCTCATATTTCATTGTTACATTTAAGTATGTATTTTGGTTTTAATATTTGATGGTTCCATTAACTAACTTCTGAAATAGATAAGAATTTCAGTTATGTCCTAAAAGATGTTTTGATCAATAGAGGGCGCTGTGCTGCAAATTTGTGTCATGCGGATGATCATTTAATAGCATCTTGGTTATATCACCCATTCATCTTGTTCTTTATTGATTCTGGATCACTACATTAAAATTATATCATATTATTCATCTCTTTAATATCTCCCATATATATAACATGTACAATTCAGAGGTCACGGCGTTACAGTCACGCCATTACAGTGCATAGATACATTTATGATATTATATTTACTATGAGCATTGGATTTTTTCTACATTTTTATTTGGATGTTCTAGCTTGATGTCTAATACAAAGAATCAATGTGACAAAAGTGCAAAATGTTCCTGTAGTTCACAGAGTTTACTTAGTTTCTGTAAGAAACCCATGTCTTTTTGCCGTCACGGCGTTACGGCAGATATTGATATTCATAATTCATAATTTATTGGGAATTTTGGTCTTCTTTCCTATCGTAAATAATTGGTAGGATAGTAGTAACAGATGCATATCAAAAGTTGGTTCTAGATATTTAGATTTTATGAGTTATTTGGACTTTCATTGTGAGAAACACCCTCTGACCGTCACGGCGTTTGCTTGGAATTTCCCTTTACACAAATATTGAATAAGGTAATACAAATAGTTATTGTCAATATCGTTACTGGTATTATAATTGTTTCTTATCATTGTCGCAACAAAACAAATTTTATTATCTTACAGGCTGCATCTCAGATATAATCATTAAAAAAATAAAATAATAATAATTGTATGGGGATGGTATAATAGGGGATGGTATAATATTCTATACGGAATAAACTTTGCCAAGAAAGAAGAAACGCTAGTAAACGTCATGTTGTTATATATGCACGTGTTTGTTTATTAGTTTCTTTGAATGTTTGTTTGTTCAATTGTTATTCATCTGTATGAATCTTCCTATCAAATACAATTAACATTCAAATAAATGACCCACACACAATACAATTAATTATGAAGCCCAGGACAGTGAGTGGCATAGTATATGTTACAAATCACAAATCAAATACGCAAAAACAAACGCACATACACCCCTCCCCACACACACACCCTCACACACGCACATACAAACACATGCGCACACACACGCACACACACACAAGTACACACACAATGGCACTTGTTCCACATAGATCCTGAATATAATAATACAAAAGAACACAAACATTTTAAAGGAACGGCAATAAATTAAATATATTTTAATCTTATTTTTCAACACATACAAAGATCACAACATACCATAATAGTTTTATAGATAACAGCAAGTGCGCTTTTCAAAATCTCGCAATGTAAATAACAGGCTTCATATCCATAAAACCCTGCTAGCTTAGTTCCTTGCTAAGTGTATATTGTTGCTGTGCTGTTTATTGAGCTTCAAGCAGTCTTTCTAGTCCCCAACTAGGGTTGGTTGGTCTTAAGTATCCTTTAGGTTTACCCTAGTTAGCAACTAAAATATATTGTGTTTAATTCGTAGCCACGTAATCCAAAATAGCAAGGAAAGCTAGCGAGCTTTTATAAGTAAGGGCCCTGGCGATTTCGCTCATAAACGCAAACACTATGCCTGATGTTAACTATACGAATATTGCGGCATGCGTCCGTTAAAGGGGTAGTACAGTTTTGGTGAGGCTGAGCTTTAGTTACCAAACCCTGCACAATAACATTACAAACTAATAGTTATAACTCCACCATGCTCGAAATGTATCGAAAATTACAAACGACTAAGTGAAAAGCTAGGCCTGTTATCATTTAAAAAGAGCCATTAAAACACATTAAAAGCACTCTAAACAAACTTTGGTTTCAACCATTTTTCATACAAAATTATGCTTGTGATGTTTTTGTTGAAATAATGCTTAAATAGAGAGATCATCAACAACTTTTTAAAATCCCTTTTTGACAATTTTGAAAAGGTGTAATAATTGTTTTTAATTTTTAAAATAATCATCGAATAAATCTAGGGCCCAGATTTATTCCGATCAGATATATTTATTGATATTTCAGCCGTATCTAAACCGATTTTGATCAAATAAAGTTGATTCTGTCATTAAAATTGTATGCTCTTTAAAATTGTACACATTGTTTTTCATTATCTCACCAAACAAATTGTACAGCGGCCTCTATACCGATACTGAACTACCCCTTGATACTGAACTACCCCTTGAAATGATTAAATTGATTGAAAGAACATAAGTTTAGACACTCACCTTCGAAAGTTAGAGTTATTTTCGATTTTAAAATCAAGAATTTTGATATTTAGTTAGGCCTATATATTTGGCAAAAAACAAACAAACACAAATTAAAAGTCTATAATTATGACATCCTTCAGGAACAAATAAATAAATACATAACATTTATAAAGCACTTCGTACATATGTTTCTAAGCGCTGTGCATAAAGAAGACTAACACTATAATCACAAATCATACATACGTGACGTTAAACCACAAAACGACCGTCATGTCGCCGATATAGTTTCTCTGTTATTAGCTTAAATAGTCAAATTTTGTTAAATATATGAAATTCAGGATTTTTGTATTTCCTGAATGAACGTACCTAAATCTAGCTTCTGTGAAATTTTGATTGTCAGAAATCATGTTTAAATATATTTGCTCATCAAACAAACATTATCAGATTACAGCGCTTGAATGGACGCTGATCTTTGAAGTGGCCCGTTTCTCCCTTATTTTTAAACTGCTTCAGCCATTTTCCAAAAATTTGGCGCTCATTTTCTGAGGGTTTGCCTTGTCTGAATAATTATGACAAATTATATACCATATTAAAGATAATGAATTCAACTGTAATGTCATGTGAAAATCAACATAATCATTTTCCAAAACTTATTGGTCATGTTGTGGTGTAGGGTCACATAATATAAAGAGTATTACACATTTAAATAAGGTCAAGTTATAAGTACAGAATACTACAATTTAGATTTAATATGTACAATCATTGTGAAATATAGATGTAGTTGTGTTCTAAATGTGTACATTAATTAAAAGTACAAATCAAATGGACTTAGTAACACTGTTCAAATTCTCAAACTTATCTGGGACTATAGTGGTTCTCTCGTACATTGGCATGTTCGTATTAGCAGTTACTTTGTGGACATATTAGATCACATCAATACACATTTGATTAGTCTCTCATCACTGTTTGCACTTGTTACTAGATCCCTTTAAACATTATTTATGCAATTGATGAATGATCAAAGTTATGCAAGTTTTAAAACTTAATACAATAGTAAATTACCAAATAACAACTATTAGCAACAAAACATTACTGGGCTTTACTGTAAAAAGGTAAGTCTTAAAGAGAGATTTGAGTCCAGTAAAATAACAATCTGCCACAAACTGTGATTCCACAACAGAATAACTCGCCACATATGTGTAAATAAATGTACAATAGTGTTCGATATGTTTTGGTTATTGTAATGCGCATTGATATGCAGTTATTGAAATGGTATGCGTTATATATGAACCAGTTATTATTATTATTATTATCATATTACTTAATACAATTGTAAATTATCGGGCTAATAAAATAATGTTCGATATTTGTTCAACATCAAGTTCTATCTTAAATGCATGTACACTTAATCTTGCTATACGATACTTTTGTGCACGAGTATAGCGAGGATGCAATTCCATGAAAAATTGATGTTGTGCAATATTTTCGACAGTTCAGTTTATAGACATTACAAATTAAGCAGAGAATACTAAATATCACAATGTGTTTAAAATTTTTCCTCCGATATCTACAAAACTTCAGCATGTCAGGTGTTTTTTCCAAAGATCCTAAGTTGAACTTAACTCTATCAGTTAGACTTAAACATTATTGAAAGCTGATAGTTTCTTTGAAAACAAAATAGTAATAGTACTTTTAACCCGTTCCCTACGAGTTGCTGAAATCTCCGTAGACTTTGTACACAACTCACTCGGTTCCCGTAGTCCAAAAGTTAAAATGGATAACATGTTGTTTCAAATCATTAATATTTTTCTATTATCAAGGAGATTTCATTTTCTTCATGTCAAATGTATTAAAAGTCTAATACTTGCTGTTTGCTTTTGAAAATATTTTATTCCAAGGATACAAATGGTTTATGAAACTGCCTTCTTACGTTTGTACCAAGGCATGGTACATGCGAAAACAAATAAGGGGATAACAATGCGAGTAGTCAATATGAGAGGATCTGAGCGTGCACTAACAAAAATGGGTCATATAACTACTGGCATAGCATCAGCTTCAACAACATTGGTTAAATAACGCGCTTTTGTTAGTGCACGCTCAGATGCGCACCGATGACGTTTTATACAGGGTGGCCCCCAAAAAACGGAACGGGGCACTTCCCAAAATAAAGTAACACATGTATTATGTCCATCGGATAGAGTGTCTTTTCAAATGAACAACGATACCAAGAACAGTCAATTTGGTCGTGTAGTTTTTGTTTTAGGGCCCTGTGAGTGACACCATGTCAGGTTCTCTTTTTTGTCAATTTGTATTGAGCCAGCGCTTGATGAATTGCACAAACCGCCGTTCATATCGTTGAGCATCGCGCACTATTGTTAGTGTGCACTCAGCCGTAGGCCGAGAGAATGGGCCTGGTCGCTGAATGGTATTACGGGCAAGGAGTGCGGTTAAACTGGCATTGACTAGGTCGAAATCGACATAAATCGGCACCTGACATGGTCTCACTCACTGCGTCCTTAAACAAAAACGACCTGACCAAAATTTCTGTTCTTGGTATCGTTTTTCATTGGAAAGGACACCCTATCCGATGAACATAAACATTGTGGTATTATATTTTGGGAAGTGCCCCGTTCCGTTTTTTTTGGGCCACCCTGTATAGTAAAGTCTGAACACATGGTAGCCTCTAGTGCTCAGTCATAACAGTACATAGTGGTTTCAAAAACAGTGATTTTTGTCAACTTTTAGTGATATTCAAGAGAAATATTCAATTCTGCAGAAATGTGGCATTTGTTAGTAAAATCAAGCGAACGTGTAAGCATTTACTTTCCCTTTAATAGGATAACATGTAAATGTTTAATATATTATTTAAATATAATTATGGTTCTAAGAACTCATGAAAATATAGGAAAGCCAAAATTTGAATGTTAAAAATGCAAAATATGTACAAAACAAAACACCACTTCTTTGATCGAAAGTCCTTAAGATACACTTTAAACAGCTAAATAGTAAGTCATAAAGCATCGCGGGCTTTGAATTCTACTCACAATTTAATAGTTCATATTCATTAAGCATACCTGACCACTAGTGGGCAGTATACCAACATAGCCTAATTTACAATGAGGTTGATACTTTAAAGGGGTAGTACAGTTTTGGTAAGGCTGAGCTTTAGTAACAAAAACCTGTAAAATAACATTAGAAACTAATAGTTATAACTCCACCATACTCAAAGTGTATACACACGACTAAGTAACAAGCCTCTTATCATTCAAAAGGAGCCATTAAAACTCAAGAGGGCGCTCTCTACAAAAAAAACATTGGTTTCAACCTTACTTCATGCAAATTAATGCATGTGATGTATCTTTGAAATAATGATTCAATAGAGAGATCATCAACAACTATTTAAAAACCTCTTTTTAACATAAAAATGGTGTAAGCATTGTTTAATATTGTTTTTTTTATTATTGAAAAATCTGGTGCCCATATATACTCCGCAAAAAAAGAAACTGGAAACTTGTATAAGACAAAATGTTTCATATTCATTTAGGATAAAATATATGATATTATATATCAAATTAAAGATACAATTACCCTCTTCAATATTGGCATAAAATCGAGATGAAATCATTCATGCGTGACTTGTCACGGTCAATAAACCACAGCAAGGTCTGTTTTCAAAAATAGCAAAAATTTAACATCCACTCAACCATATAAATATTGATAAGCATACTCTAAAACGCTATTTTCATGACATGGCATATTTTTTCA
Source organism: Echinarachnius parma (assembly GCA_037951105.1). NCBI lineage: Eukaryota > Metazoa > Echinodermata > Echinoidea > Clypeasteroida > Echinarachniidae > Echinarachnius > Echinarachnius parma. Next base: position 11,520 of record JBAMJV010010619.1, on the reverse strand, counting down.
TTATAAATGTGACCTGTTCTATCTTCATCTCAATAACAAGTATAAATGAAGACAAATTGTAAACATTAAAGGTTTCGTTTTCATCCGAATTTAACAAAATGAGCAATTTCATGGCAAAGGCTTATCATAGCCGAAACCACAGTTTGTGCCCTTATTTCAGCATGAAAAATAGTCCAAAATTATTTTTAAGAATTCTACCGTAGTCCAAAGATCTTCAAACCTGATGTCACCCGTGGTCAAACAGTTGGGCTGTCTTTAACATTTAATTTCTCTAGGTAACTATGGTTAAAATTGCAGGGGACACGTGAAACAGACAAGCTTCATGCCTCAAAAACAGACCAGTATGATGATGCTGTCATAGCCTGGCCCTGTTTTATTGGAAAATGTGTATTTTCAGAGTTTGTTCATAACAGTAAAATTAAATAATGTCATAATCTACTTGCCCCGGACATGTTGTTTTAAGTGAAACGCTTACTTTCATTTCAATCGAATGTTGTGGTCCTCCATTGTTTTTGCTATTTTTGAAAACAGATCTTGCTATTATTAATTGATCATGACATTTCACGCATGGACGATCACACCTTTAATTTATACCCTGCATGTAGAGGACTAAATTTCCTTTAATTTGATATATGACAAAGTACACTTTATCGTACATAAATATAAAATATTTTTACTTATACAAGTGTCCAGTTTCTTTTTTTGCGGAGTATATATTCCAATCGGATATTTGTATTGATATTTCAGGCGTTTCTGAACCGATTTTGATCGAATAAAGTGTATACTGTCATTCAAATTGCATGCTCTTTCAAATTTGACACTTAATTTTTTATTATCTTAATAAAAAAATGATTTCATGCAGCGCCCTCGATACCAAAACTGAACTAACCCTTTAACCACTAAGACATTACATCGTATTAACAGTTTTCTTTTAAATTTAATTTTTTGTTGGTGGGGGATCTACCAGCATTCGTCAGAGAGTTGAAATGCGTCCATTCTCATAAACGGTTGTTATATGAATGACAACAATGGCCTTCAATGATTTAAGCATGGTCACATATAATATTCAGTGATAGCATGAACGTTTACCATATTCAATTTAGATTCAAAATAACCTGCCTTTCTACTGATCAATTCTATCTCAGATTTGTTCGATATTCGTTTTATATGGTTTTGAATTAAACCATTTAAATTATGCTTGAATTTAGATATTACTTTTATTTAGTTTTGTTAACATGTAAACGAATACTTTTAATAATACTACAACTAATAATAATAATCATAATACTTATACAAGAAAACAAACTTATAATAATTACATGTATGTGCTTATTAAACGCACAATAATAACGTTGACTCTCTATGCGCCCTATTTAACACTAAATGAAATAAATAAAACACATCGTTTATATAACATACATCAATTATATTTTAGGTAGCCCTCAGATAAAGACCTACACGATGAACAAAGTGGTTACGAATATAGTGGCTACCTTATCATAAATATAGTAAATACGAAACACATTTAATTACGTTTGCGTCTAAACGTTTCCTTGAATGATAAACGTTTACATGTATTTAAAGTGGTCAAATTATAAGTAACCATTACATTTCTAAAAACGCATTTTCTAAAAGCGTATTGGTTTCAACAATATGTTCTAAAAAGTTGTTCATCTGATGGGCTATTTGAAAACATGATTAAATATGTAGATCATCAATCACTATTTACAAACGCCCATTGTACATTTTTCTTAAATCATCAAATATGGTATACTTATGGTATATTTATGGTATACTTATGGGATCCCACATATTACTAACCAATATATTTATTGATATTTCAGCTGTTTCTAACCATCGATATACACATTTGTTTATATCGTATTTTTATATCGATGTTTTTCACCGATTCTGATCAAATAATGTTCATTCCGTAATTTTAATTATATGCTCTTTAACATTTAACAATAAATTTATCATTATCTCACAACTAAATTATTTCGTGCAGCGCCCTCTATACTAACCCTGACCTACCCCTTTAACCACTCAAACTTTTCAAGTTTGTATTGGTGGGGGATCTACCAGCATTCGTCAGGAAGTTGAAAACGCCCATTCTCATAAACGGTTGTTATTTGAATGACAACAATGGCCTTCAACGATTTAAACGTGGTAAAAATAAAATGTTCAGTGAATAGAATGAACGTTTACCATTTTCAATTTAGATTCAAAATAACTTGCCTTTCTACTGAATCCATGCTATTTCAGATATGCTCGATATTCGTTTTATATGGTTTTGAATTAAACCATTTAATTTATACTTGAATGAAAATAATAATAATATTAATGATAATAATAATAATAATAATAATAATAATAATAATAATAATAATAATAATAATAATAATAATAATACTTATAATAAAAATAAATTAAAACAAAATAATAATAATGATAATAATATAACGCACAATAATAACGTTGCCTCTCAACGCTCTTTATACAAACACTTAATTCAATAAACACATTATTCGTACAATTTATGTAACATACATCAAATATATTTCAGGTACCCCTCAGATTAAGACCTACATGATGAACAAAGTGGTTACAATAGTGACTACATTATAGTTAATAAGAGTTAATAAGAAACAGATTCGATTATTTTGCTTGTTTAAACGATTTCTTAAATGCTAAACGTTTAAATGTTTGTTAAACGTTTTGACTCAGCACTAAGACAACAAACAAAACATTTTTTCCACGGACAACCGCCCGAGTGTATTCGGGATCAGTCCTAAACGGGTTCCGGTTCAAACTATTTCAGAGGGCCTTCAGATATATGACTATTATATACATGATGAACAAACTGCTTATATACAAACATGACTATAAACTGATTGTAAAGACAATGACAATTATTTGTAAAAGTATTGTATCAACAACATGGTTATGAACTACTTATTCCCTATTAAAGACTTTACAGTATTGTTCAAACACGATTTACACTTGTTTGCCTCACCGCTACAAAATGTGTTGTTTATTTAAATGTAGACAAACCCATACATTTACTCTTACATTTCTATATTTGCGCATTTATTTACACAAATTGCTGCAGTATAATAAGCATGTACATGATAGGCTAATTATACTGATATTGCGACCATACCAACTTATTTTTTGTGAACTTGTTGATGGAATGGACTACTTAAGATGTTACCTTTCATTTATAACAATATTTGTTAGAGACAGTGAAACCCTTTAATGCAACATATTATTAACATATTTAGCATTATATTGTGTTATTTCCATTGAACGTAAGGAATGGATTGGTGGGGAAATGACTTATTATTTTAGCGTAATTTGTGAGATCACTTTAGGATATATTAGTAAGAGTATAGGCAAGGGAGTAGAGTCTGTATTGAAAGGAGACTGCTACAAGGGTGCCATGTGTAGTTTAGGCAGGACGGGTGGGGTAATGATCGAGCCTTCATATAAGAATGACTCTTTATAAGGACGAAGGGCGAGATGGAATAAATGTTAAACTCGTGACTGGGATAGACGACCCCTGTCATGCATGTGCCTAGTAAACATGGTAAGAGGTTTAGACGAGGCACCCCTACAGGACATTTTGAATGCAGTGTAAATACACTGTGTTTCACAGTGTGGACCACAGTGTTAATCTGTAGCATTTTAACTGTGTGCACTCACACTGTGAACACACTGTGACCACACTGTGGTCACACATGGAACACACATTGAGCGCAATGTTGCCACAGTGTGTAAATATTGCGATCGCACTGTGTATCTCAAAATTTTCACAGTGTGTTCCAAATGTGATCACAGTGTGATGATTGTTCACATTATGAAAATGCTCCAATTTAACATAGTCTACATAATATGTTCACACTGTGGTCGACACTGTGAAACGGTGTGCTGACACTGCTGCACACTCTTGTCCACACTGTGAAAAACAGATTTTCACACTATTGTACACTGTGTACTTTTTGGTAGGGATGTGGGAGGGTGGGGAGATAATCTTTTCCCTATTTTGTTTCATAATCAGCCCCCTTTAAGTACAGCGGGAGGTGTTGTATAAGTCACGGACCTGTGACTCAGACAAGGTGTGATTGTAGATACGCACTTCATCGATCAGGCCGTTGAAGAAATAGCCGCTATTTCCAGTACCAATTTGCCCAATGGTCACGGGCGTTGGTTTGGTGTAAATCTCACGGTTGCAGCAGACATCCTTCGTTTGCTTGTTACCTCCATTCAGATAAGCAATCATATGGTTGCCGTCGAAGGTCATCACTATGTGGTTCCAATCTGACCCGGCTCCGATTAGATTGTGATGAAGATATTGTGCGTTACGGGTGTCTGATGTGATAAACAAACTGGATGTTGCCTGTCCGTCAAACAGAAAGATCTCCCAGCTCCCATCCTGGTAGTATCCGTTGTTGACAATGCCCTCGTAGGTGTCGGGTTGGCCAATGCGCTTGAACCAAACGCTCAGGCTGAAGTTCATTCCCCAGGAGTGTCCTACAAAGGACTGCACGGTTACCTTTTCATTACCGTCGAAGACCGCCGCCTGACCGCAAATTCCCGCATCGTACGTCAACGAAGCGCTGACGCTCACGTCCGAGTCAGAAGCGAAGCCGGAACTGTCTGTGACGTCATTCTCAAACTTGAAGAACGCTGTGAACATTTAACAGAAACAATTATTTTCATTAATTTGCGGATGTTTTTGTATCATAATATTCACATATGTATGGCAATTAGCCAGGGAGAAAAAAAAAAAAATATAAGAGGATTTTAAACTGCAAGAAAATAATTAATTTTTTTAGTACCAACAAGCAATATTTAATGTGGGGAAATGCAATTTTCTGGATTTGTGTTATGATCAGAATAATTCCTTGTCCAAAACAAGAGACAGATCTTACTGTCATTCGGGCCAACAAACCACATTTAATGATGTGACTTTCAGAAACCTTCATAATAGCAAGCCGTAACGTGATTGGCAGTAAACCCACAACAGGCTCTCTCTGTTTTTGGGACTGACTTATTTGAGTTAATTTCGACTATATTCGTACGATGAATGGTGAAATCGCACTGTTCTTCTCAATTATATACACTTTTATCAACTAAAACATTTATCTCCACTGCTCAGTTTAAAACTGACTATTGATTTAAATGCATGATTCACGGCGTAGATTCTGATGAAAAAAGTAACCTTTGTAAATATTATCTTTCAAAGCTCTACATAGTTCTAAAACTGCAATTGCTTTATGTTGTCTTACCCAAAGGACGTATCTGTTGTGACCAAGGCCGCGTTGTCGTTGGCAACGTCGTAGTCGGAGAAGTAGAATCAGGACTCGAGAGAATATCCGTCGTTGTTCCCGAAGTTGGGTCGGACGACGAGGGAGAAGCTGATGTCGACGTCTTCGTGATTGCCCCCGTCGAGGTCTGATCGGCCGGCGAGGCGGAAACGGATGTTGGCATCTCCGTGGTTGTGGAAACGGATGTTGGCATCTCCGTGGTTGTCGGCATCGAAGTCGGATCCGACGACGAGGCAGAAGCTGATGTCGATGTCGTCGTGTTTATCGGGGTCGTGCGAGGCACTCCAGTCGATGGTTTGGTGGTTGAGCTTGTAGTTTGCTCTGTAGCTTCCTCTAAAATTAAAAAGAAGTAATAATACCAATAATGATTATGAATTTAAAACGCTTGGAACATTGCTACATTGGCTTTAGCCGAGCAGCCTTATTCAAGCGCTCAAGCATTTCAAGGAATACATACCTGCCAAGTACTAATGTACTACACATGGGTTGAGAGCAGCAAATGTGGATAAAGTGTTTTGGTGAAGGACATACGTGCCGCAGCTAGGAATCAAACCCACGATCCTCGTATTTAAAGATGAACGCCAGACCCAATATACCACGATATGTCCACAGCTAATAATTGTCATGTTCCCATGTGTTGTATCATCCTCCTCATCTTCCTGTATTATATATGACCTTACACCACGAAGCGACCAATATGTCAGTAAAAATTATTTTGCTGATTTTCACATGACATTACAGTAGACGTCATAACCTTTAAAATGGTATATCATTTGCTATATTTGGACTATGCAAACCATTTCGAAATAAGCAACACAGATTTTGAAGATGGCTGAAGCAGTTTTACAAAAATACCGGGATCCATTTAAGTGCTGTCATCTGTTCATGTTTTAATTAATTAAAAAATCATATTTAAACATGATTTCTGACGCTCAAATTTTCATTGAAGGTAGATTAGGATACCCTCACTCAGGGTATATAAACATCCTGAATTTCATATTTCAAACAGAATTTGACTATTTCAGCTAAAAAACAGAAAAAAACTACCAAGTTTCACGGGCGGCCATTATATTTCTTCCGATATTTCTGCATTTAACGATACTAAGGTTCGGATTTTACCACACAAGCACTTTTTTTAATACTCATTTAACAATATTGATCAATTCGTTTTGCCAATAAAGATGCTTTCGGTAACTTTCCCACAACTGTCATTTGGCTTTAAGAGTGCAAATTTGAACCTGTTTTTTTTTTAGTGTGAAGGCAGACCCAAGATCATTCAAGCATCCCCCTTGTCCACGGCGAGCGAGTCTCTCAGCCCTGTCCGGCTTGTTTGACATAATCCTGTAATCAGTGCTTAGTGTGTTTTTTTTACAAAGCATAATGGGAAAATAAATTAAACCAACAAAACTGTCTGACCCCCAAATCAGCTCAACCTGATAACGAATAACCTAATCACTATTCAAATCTTGTTTGCTGATCCTTCATATTTTGCCGGTGATCAACACATTATTTTATTTCAAACTCAATACTGCTTAAATGGAGCAATATTTATCTAACAGTAATATAATCTGTTGGCTTACCAACATGACGTATCTCTTGGGACGCTGGTAACGTTGTCATCGGCGACGTCGAAGTCGGATGAGTAGACTCAGGACTCGTAGGAATACCCGTCGTTGTTCCCGAGGTCTGGTCGGAGGGCGAGGCAGAAACATATGTTGATGTTTCCGTGGTTGTCGGCGTCGAGGTCGGGTCGGACGGCGAGTCAGAAACCAATGTTGATGTCTCCTTGGTTGTCGGCGTCGAATAATGCTGCGCCCCAGTATACAGTGTATCAGTGGTTGTAGCTCGCTCTGCAACTTTCTCTGAATTTGGAATAGATGGGATGCACAATTTTACTCACAGTATCCAAATTTATTTTGTCCAGATGGGCCCATTATGCATGAAACCACACTTACTTGAAACACAATGAAACCCAAGCGAATTGCTGCTTTCATATACTCATAAGGGATTCGTAGGAATAATCACTGAAAGTTAGAGCACAAGAAACAAGAAAACTACGGCTCTTTTATAATGTATATTTACTTCTATAGGGGACTCAGATCGGAAACGCACTCGAATAAGTTTGTGGACAGCTCTCTATTTGTTTTGTACACAAAGTCTGCAACGAGAGACTAATTTGAATGGCAACTAGGATTTACTTGGTATCTAATACATGCATACCGACAAAACCTTACATATATTTTGGGTTATCCCAGTGTAAGTTATCAGGATGCTAGGAAGAATCTTAATCAAAATAATATGAATACATATTGAACACGTTAACGAGAACGGCCCATATTCATAAAACCTCGCTAGCTTAGTGGCTTGCTAATTCTATTTTGAATGGCGTGGTAAGAAATAAACAGAAGATATGTTAAGTTGCTAACTAGGGTAAATTTAGTGGGTACCTAAAGCTTACCCAGCTAACCCAAGTTCAGGACCAGGAAAAATGTTTCTTGCTCACTAAACTGTATCACTTGAAATACACTTAGTATGGAACTAACCTAGTGGGATTTTATGGATATGGGCCCTGGTCTATTCCAATTACTACTTTTAAGTTTAATATCCCCAACAATATGACATAATTATCATAACTTATCTGTAAAGATTTGAAGAAAATGCCTTGAAACTGACTACTGAATTGTATTGCAAATATCGGCGACGGTGACATTTGGCTTAAAACTATTGACTTATAGTTCTGAAAACATATCATATAAAATCACCTGGAAGTCGACAAACCAATTGATTTTCAAATCCCGGGATCTTAGGAATGTTTCCCAGCGCTGGGCTTGGGACGAGGTCGATCATTTTGCCGTCTTGTCCGCGAATCGGTTTACAAGGGTTCTTTGATCCAGCGAGTGTTTCAGGTGAAGCAGAGTCGGCATTGGCGATTCGTATGTTCAGACTTCCCACTGTGGGCCGAAAAAAGAAGGAGTCAACAATATATATCATAAATTATTGTGTAAAGATGTTCATTGTGTTTAAAGCGTTATGAAACGGATCTAGTAACATTGTCCATATCCAAACAACTTACTTAAAACACTAGCGGTTCTGAACTAGTACCTCGTTGTATTCGTATTAAAAATAGCAGCATGAAACGGGTTTCGATTTTACAAACATGCTGACTATACCTCTTTCGTTAGAAAGATATATGTTATTTAACTTTTTTTCGGATTTGTCAACGTATTATAATAATATGTTCGATTTATATAGCGCCTAATATGAAATTATCTGTAGGCGCTTTACACAACTATACACAATAAACTTACATGCATCTTAAAAGGGACCACCAGGCAGAGCACAACACATGATTATATGTTTTGGGACCATTTTATGATATCGAATAGATACCCAACATTTTGCAAAGGGTTGTGTAATTCATAAACAAAGCAATTAATTTCCAGCACTTAATACGGAACCACTACTATTTCCTGGTTCTGTACGAGCCAAACATTTGCAGGTGCGCCAATGCTATTCACGCGTACGTTTGGAGACAATATAATCCCGTGTGATTCGTTCGCTCTGGACAAAGTATTCTCGTACGTGCAGACTCTTAAACGCATGCTTTAGAATGGTGATGCGTTTTCCAATTACATGTATATATATTTTTTCTGGAAACATATTTTTAATGGAATGGAATACTAAAGATGTTACCTTTCATTTATAAGAATATTATTTGTGGATGGTGGTACCCTTTAAATAATTTACAATTACACGTTAACATAATTATCTTATTCTAAGATGACATACCAATTGGCATTAACTACAGCGTAATTAATTAAAACAAAAGCCTAATAACAAATCACTCACGTTGTCTACTAGAGATAACATGGGTTTTCAATGCAATTTTATAAGGGTCCAACGAGATGATAGTTAGAATGTGATGTGGTAGATTGTTCCAGAGAGTGAGTGCAGTAATACGCTGAATTATCGGTTTCCGTAGTGCTGTTTGTTAAATCTTGGAATCTGAAGGAGATGTTGGTTTTGTGACCGAAGAGTGTGGGTAGAAATGTAGCCTTGCACGAGAACTCTAGCGGTTCTCTCATACCTTGTTGTATTCGTAACAACAATAGAAGCATTGAACACAGTGGCGTAGACAGGTTCTTACACCTGGGGGGATGATTTGCCGTTTTCCGGAACAAGACCAAGACAATTGCTTGAAAGTCTTCTCAGTGGGGGGGGGGGGGGGGGGGGGCAGGGGCGGATCTAGCTTTTTGCTAAGGGGGGAGGCTTGACCAATGCCGATGCGGAGCATCGTCCACGAGCCGCGTAGCGGCGAGGCGATTTTTTTGGCTATTTTGAACCCCCATAAGTGATGTCTTTTTGCTAAGGGGGGGTTTGACCAAATGACGATGCAGAGCATGATTTTTTTGGCTATTTTGAACCCCCCGTAAGTGATGTCTTTTTGCTAAGGGGGGGTTTGACCCAATGACGATTTTTGGCTATTTTGAACCCCCGTAAGTGATGTCTTTTGGCTAAGGGGGGGGTTTGACCCAATGACGATGCGGAGCATCGTCCACGAAGCCGCGAAGCGGCGATTTTTTGGCCATTTTGAACCCCCGTATAAGTGATGTCTTTTTGCTAAGGGGGGGTTTGACCAAATGACGATGCAGAGCATCGTCCACGAGCCGCGAAGCGGCGATTTTTGGCTATTTTGAACCCCCGTAAGTGATGTTTTCCACATCACATTTTCACTTGGCAGCCCAAGGGGGGGGGGGGGGGGGTTAAACCCATGATGGCGTTTTTCTATGCACATCACATTTTCACTTGGCAGCCCAAGGGGGGGGGGGGGGGGGGGGGTTAAACCCCCCTAACCCCCCCCCCCCCCCCCCCCCCCCCGTAGATCCGCTTCTGGGGGGTTAGATGTTAATATGGTCGTGACCAGTCGGGCCGGAAGCAGTTTTGGATTTGGGGGGAGGCAAAACCTATGGGGGCTCACGATGTTGTGTGTGTAGAGGCTTATGCCCAACCACACTCACAGTGGTGCCAACTTTGAGCCAGATGTGAGAAAGAGACATTGCAAGGAGTGAAGAGACCAATCCCGAGGGAGCGAAGTGACTGAGCGGGGGGAGGGTGTGGGAGATTTTGCATTTTTGGACTTTAATTGTGCAATCTGGTGCTTACCTAGATAGGAAATTCGGGGTTAACATTGACTGTATCTGGGAAAGCGTGTTATGATTTGATCGACCAGAAATTTTCAATATATTTTCACGAAGAAAACAAATAATTGACACACTAATGAATATGCACCCCAACACAAACACAAATATTGTATTTATATTTAGCGTCATACACAGTTTCAACATCACTATATGCTACATTATGTATGATCCAACAACTTAGCCAAGAATGAGTCCCGAGGGGCGAAGCTACCGAGGGCTGGGGCAGAGCCAAATAGGGAGGGTTTGAGAGGGTGTATCCCCCTCCCACGGAGAAGATTTTGCATTTATATATACACTTGAAATGGTGCAATTTGGTGCACGTCACACAAGCAGCCAGAGCTAGGCCAGCCTACACTGGAACTACGTGGACCGGTATACAGAAAAAAATACCCACCCCAGGGATGTGTTTCACTAAACACTAAAATTGATTTTAGGATAGATTCAATAGGACAATTATCACATAAAATTGATGCTAAAAGCGATTTTAGCGTTTTTGAAACACCCCCAGACCATACGCAAGTTACACAATAAACTGAGATAATCTGTTCGCGCGCGAAGCGCGCAGCGAATATTGAAAGTGGATGTATAAATTACTTTTTTAACGTTAGAATGAACAAGTCTTAGCTCATACAACTAATGTTTTCTTTCCCACTCGTATACAGATACACACACAAACAAATATATCCTTCCCTAAAACCTGGGGGGATGATTGTACATGTCATCCCCCCCACCTTGTGAGGTGGGGGGGATGCATCCCCCTCATCCCCCCCGTTGTCTACGCCCCTGATTGAACATGTTCCGGTTTTTCAAATTTCCAATTCGTTAACACGATATTAACGGTTGAAGTGGTTTTTAACTATCCACTAGATATATTAATGATCGTGTACAAAGTCAGTGCAATGAGCTAATGAATATCGCGTTGCATTTTCGCTCATTACTCGGCCATATAGCATCCATTTAACGTGACATCTTCACACAGTACTCAGTGA
>JBAMJV010010618.1:35000-43883 GCA_037951105.1 Echinarachnius parma | reverse complement strand
TATTAGGTTGCATAGATATAACAAGTATATGTATATGAATATGTGAGGTGGAACGTGCCTTCCAAGACTCTGTATACGTGTATGATATGAGACTCACCGAGATAATCAATATAATTATGGTAATAGGGTATACTTTACGAGAGAGGAAGATGACACCGCATCATCAGCTGAGATCACAAAAGGGAAGCTAATTACGCAAGAAAGACAGCTCTTTGGACAAAGCAGAGAGTAATAAGCTTAATTGATGACGACCGGTTGCAGTTTGGACGATCCACTTTGTCTTCTTCGAATTCATTCTAGAAATAATCAACTAAAAAGCGAGAGCGCAGAATCACCAACAACTTTTGCCAACAAAATAGTGCTCACATTCTTCTGCGTATTACTTCTTTATAAGTTACTATAGACTGATGTCGACCCACACTATACTTGCATTCCTCCTTTAAATAATTACTCATTAAACAAATAAATATAGCACGAACCTACTCAGTCGTATTATTCCTTCTTCAAATAAAGCGGAGTAACATAATTATTATAAATTCATCCAATCATTCCTTTATACGTCTTTCCAACATAACAAAATCGTTCATTAGGCTAATGGACATTACAGAGGTCGTTACTGTATAATTATGATATTTAATGTTACCAATGTTAATAATGTATTTGGCGTATATTCGGGGAGACCGAATAAATTGAAAATACTTTTCTAAAGAAGGGGAGATGAAAAAGTACATAATAATAACGATGTACATAAAGTTCTCCTTATTTATTTACCTATACAGTGTGTCTAAAAAAGAATGGTACAGTTGGACAATTTTGTTGTAAGGTATGAAGGTAGTATGAAAAATATACATATTTGGTGTCATATTAAAGAACGATATTTCAGCTTGATTGGGTATGTCAGTCGTGAGATATGGTCGTTTGTTTGCAAATATCAAAATCCACTCTGTGCCATACGTTCTGTGCATTACATTGTTTATCAAAATCTATTCTCTGTTATCGGTATTCCCTTTTTTTCTTGCAATATCCTGCACAATTTTGATGAGAAGATCAACAGTGCAATATGGTGGAAAGAAATATGCAATTATTGATCATGATGGTTGGGAGCGCGACAAAAGTAGTGGCATAGTTCAAAAAAGGAGTGTTATATAAAAATCAAGATATATTTTTCACAATATACAGTTATTTTTTTCAAGAAATTCCTGCACACCCTCGATGAAAAGATGAATCGTATAATTATGGCAAAAAGAAGCATGCAATTATTGGTCGTGAGTGAGAAAAAAGAAGAAGCAGACTTCAAAAGTGACCATTAATATGAAAATCAAGGTATACATTCCACAACCTTTTCTGTTACTGGAACTATATAATATTCCTATCAGCAACAAATTAATACCTTCATGACTTTGAGAACTGTATACAACTTGGTGAAACGTAATGTGAAATTATTGATCGGGAGCGAGTTCAAAAGTTAACATTTATGAAAAAAAGGTATAATAATAATGATAGTACATATAGGGGCCTATCAACGGCCTTTTATATACTTCCCACAATCTACTCTCTTATCGGCTTTCCTTTCCAATATTAAACACTAGAATATCTGCACAACTTTGATGAGAAGATGAACAGAGCAGTGAAAATAAATTTGCTATTATCGATTCCGCGAGTGAGACCAACATATTCACAGAGTTCAAAAGTGAACATAATATGAAAATCAAGATATAATATTCCCCACGATTATGCATTTTCTTTAGTCACTCTACATTACAGTTATTCGATGAGATGATAAAAAGCGTTATGACGAAAAAAAATGTGCAATTATTGACCAGGAGTGAGACCACCAAAGCAGAATTTAAAAGTAAACATATATATATATGAAATACAAATATATTTCCCCGCAATCTACTCTGTTATTGGTATTCCTTCTTTTCCAGCAACAATTCCATACCATGACTTTGAGGAGAATTTGAACAGTGCACGACGAAACGAAATATGTAAATATCGATTGGGAGTGATTGGTATATGAAACACACGCTAATAGACCAAATTTATATTCCGTCACCGACAATTTCTGTATACTACGTCTATGACTTTGTTTGGAATTTCAACGATACATGAGACCCAAACAAAAATGGAATTATTGATCGTTAGTGATTAATTATGGATACAGATGATAGAAATGAATGGTATACCGGTTAACTAATACCGGTAGAACTTTCGTCACACACGATATAATGATAATCTATAATTATTTTGTCACCGGCATTTCCAGTGTAATACAAAATAACGACCTATGACATGTGAACGGTATACATGATACGAAAAGGAAAAGAAATACGCAATTATTGTTCGCGAGTGAGTGATTGATTATGGATGTAGATGATTATAAATAAATGTTAATTTAACAGAATACAGATCTTTATTCCCATAATTCAATCGATATTCCGTCAGTGGTGTCATCAGAAGTACCACATTTTGACTTCGATGAGAATACGAGAAACGATACGTGACGGCGAATAGAAATGTGCAATTATTGATTGTGAGCGATTAATTATGGATGCTGATGAAATAGATTAAAATATCGACGTGACATTTGGAGTGAGGAAGGAAGGGAAACAAAGGCTCTCGCCCTCTGACCATCTCTGCAAATAATCTTCCGAATCAATCTAGCTGATGCGGTACGGTCGGTATCTTCTGAATCTTTGGTTGACCAACTTTAATTACGACCCGAGCGCGCAAAATACGAATCGGTAGATCTATCTATATGGGTATCTCATTTAATTGATACCCCGAAGATATTTTGTTCTCGTCGGCACACTTCTTTGTGAATAAACAAACGAATAAATAAATGAGGAAAAAAATAAGTTTAGAAAAAATAATTGCGGCCTCTGGTTAACAGAATGGTATAGGCATGCTGTTAAAAAACAATCAATCAAATAAACAAACAAATTAGTTAGAAAAGGAGATAATTGTGGCTTAAGGTGAATGTATTTCGCTTTTAAGATTGATACCTTCTGGCCAAAAAGAGAAAAGAAACAAAAAAAAACAAAGATCCACACAAAAAGTGTCATTAAAGAGTATCTTGATATCATCGATTTCTCAAATTTTCTGATTGATTTTTCGTATTTGTTGTGTATACATTATTTTTTCAAAACGTAATTTCAGATGATGTTTAAACATCGTTGTAGCAAATAACAAAGGTTCCAGATGAGGATAACACCTAAGTGACATTAAAGGGTGACTTTAGCATTAGCTTTCTATTTTGCCTCATCAGAGTTTTGTATTTGTGTTAAAACAAAAAAAATTGTCTGAATTGAATTGTCGAGTGCGTCATGTTTATAAATCGAATTTAATAATTCCCCATATATCTGTGTGCATCGGGTCAACACTGGTTTATTCCAATAATGATTTGCACTTATTGGCCGTACAAAATGGTTTCGAGGCAATTACAGTCTGAATTAAATTCTACTGCACGTATTCCGCAATATTTACCTTTAAGCGGTAGGCTATATAGGCCTATTTTGCGACTCGTCAGATTTAATTGAAACTGGGGACGTGTAAAGAATTTAATTATTTCCAATTATTTTTCTGGTCTACACCATTATTCATAGATAGGATATATTTATGCGGTCAAATGCATGCTAACGTTTTAAATGTCAGGGGGTATTTGTATTATATTTTACATATGTTTTATACTGCACATTTATGGTTATGTTTATTTTATTCAATATCACGTTTCTTATATACATGGCGCCATTTAAAACATTTTAACTGGATGCGCATGTTTATCCCGTATATTAAATATATATTAAAAAGGGTATATACACGAACTATTGGAAAGATTATTCAATAAATTAAAAAGTTAAGAAATAAATTGAAAGTGATTAAATACTTTAACAAATAAATAAATACATAGATGAATAAATGAATAAATAAATAGATAAATAAATACATGAATAAATAAATAGAAAGTATAATGGTGTACTGCAATATTCGTACAGCACTCAACTATCATGACTATAGGGTAGGAGCTATATACAATAAGTGAAAGGTAAATTTACCTTGTACACTTATTGAATAATTAAATATGTAATACTTCCTGGTTAATTTGGTCATGTTTATTTAAATCGTACGTGGAATACAAATTTACACTTTGGTTCATGAATAATGCAATATGCATGAATGCTTGAAATTAATAATTGCTGAAATGACCATCCTACTCATTTTATGAAAAGAAAAACATTTAAAAAACAATACAATTAACATTAAAGGGATGCCTGTAAAGTGTCTAACTCTACGAAAATAAATTGAAAGTGATTAAATACTTTAACAAATAAATAAATACATAGATGAATAAATGAATAAATAAATAGATAAATAAATACATGAATAAATAAATAGAAAGTATAATGGTGTACTGCAATATTCGTACAGCACTCAACTATCATGACTAAATAAAGTACGAAAATTACTTGGAGCTTCCTCGTTTCTCTTATACCGTGTTGTTTAGCTTATGGTAAGAGAGGAATAAAATAGGGTTATATTTTTTCAAATGCCCCTTTAGTATGACGATATCTATCATTCCGATAAAAAGCGTTAATGAACGGTCATAAACCTCATAAACGTCCGTTGTAAAAGCTGACGCATATTTTCGCTTTTTTTAACCAGGAAAGCAGTGTTCCTTTTCAATGAAACTTTCACACATCATTCAGACATTATCTTGCAATGATTTTGGTACAGGATTGAAGTCTCAAATGTCATTATGGGCAATATCTGACACTTTACAGGTGCACCTTTAACATTAACAATATAATTTCTGCATTTCAAACGACTGTGACAGCAGAAATAGAGTATTACCTTGCGTGCCATTGCCCGGCGGGTAGGATAGACGGGTCTTCATATACATGTAGACATGATGAGATTCAAAGCTGACGGGTGACAATGAACACAATACGCATATTCCATAGTCCTTGGCTATTTTTGCTGAGTGCCTTCGAATAAGCATATGAGTGGTTATATTATGTTCATAACATCTCATATGACACTCTAAGATGTATGTATATGTCTTTGATTCGGCGTTGTTATCCAAATTATCCAATTGGCATAAATCATGCTTTATTTGTAAAGATCATACGCATAGCTGCGTCCATTCGAATCTATTCCGTGTTATTTTGTGGCCGATTATCATCGGAGTTCGGAAGTGGATAATTATCTATCTTCTACGTTTGAACAGCTCATAGAATGCACTCAAATACCACTTAGGTTGTTGTTTGTGCAGTCAGTAGATGTGCATCGGTATCCAATCTATTCTAGCTCCACATTATTTTCATCGAGATTGTTTACTAGAATGTAGGTGGCGTTTAGTTTAATTGCGAAGATTGACTTTGAATTAAGTGGTGCATGTTTATGATTTACATTTAAAAACATAATTATCGTAGTCACAGCACACCTATATAGACAACACTCTGTGATATGATAGTCATTAGACACGTAAGCCGAGCATTGGTATCCACTTATATATCCAAGCTACACAGTCACATTCTCATACGAACAGTGGTGTCTATACCATCACTAAAGACCTTCGGTGACGGCGTGTTTAGAAGGTCAGGTGAGGTGAGAAGCTGCCATTCCGGGCATTCGCGCGCTTATAGCCCGTCAGTTCCCGCCATCCGACAAACACTTCACACAATCCTTAAACACATCTCGCAGCTCCACCATTAAAAGTCCATTATCTCCCGCGTCGGTCCTGTCACAACATAGTCCAAGTATTCCGCCCAGGGGGGTGCATTTAGGCCTACTCATACGCAAGCAGCAAAATATTAATAACAAACACACCACTGGCAGAAAATATGATTAGATTCCATGCAACGAATGTGAACACCGGCTTACCATCGCTTGATTATGCTCTATCATCAGTTCATGTGAATGGAGTTAAACCGATTTTTGAGCCCATGACTAAGTCTTGTCAGATTCGTCACCTCCAATGTAGTAACCAGTTCCACCCTAAACTTTGCTATTCCTATAGAGTCAATGCATGATATAAAATGTTCCAGAAGTTAATGGTTTAACAGAGTGACGCAAACGCTGCTGGTTGTGGACGGAGGACGATACCATACGGTCCCTGGCGCGGAATTATACAGACTGTTGCGTTATGAGTGACCTACATCGTCTACACACTTCACGCAGGAACGGAAACGGCGCGTGACAATCGAGATGTAATCACAGATACCAATGGAAGACAATGTACTGTATTGTAGGTATCAAGCCTTGGTCATGTTGCTATTATGGCCTACAGATGTAGGCTATTTTGATTAGGCCTGCACATGACGAACATTAGTACCCAGGTCCCAGCACTTTGAATTATATCCAACGGTATGAAAAGTTAAAGAACTTTCAACGTAAAGGTTTAGTGTACGTGAGTTTTGAAGTTCTTTAATGAAATAATACCGGTTTGAAATGTCGCATCACGTTATAATTGTCACACAAATCATTCAAAAGAATGACTTTTAATAATCCAAAATGAGATGATATACATGGAGGAAAATATTGCAGAAAGCCTTAGAATAAGGCACGATTAAATTTGATATATCCTAAAATAACTTCCAAATCAATGTCCTAATCCGTTGCAGGACATCTCGTCTCAGCATCACTAAAAAAAAAAGGTCCGTCACAAAAAACAAGTTTGTCCTATAAATCCACGAATGGTAACATAGTCATTCTATTCCTGAAATATATCACACATCCTGCGATTAATATATCGCTGTATACAATGTTGCAACTCGGAATCCAAAAATGGTGCCGCAAGCCTCATTATATAATCTCATTCATTATATAATCTAGCTATTAAGGTCATGTTCGACAAAAAGAAAA
Organism: Echinarachnius parma; assembly: GCA_037951105.1. Taxonomy (NCBI): domain Eukaryota; kingdom Metazoa; phylum Echinodermata; class Echinoidea; order Clypeasteroida; family Echinarachniidae; genus Echinarachnius; species Echinarachnius parma. Next base: position 37,019 of record JBAMJV010010618.1, on the reverse strand, counting down.
TTAGGTTTCAAAGACGAGTGCGTGATCCAACGTTTTTAACACCTAACGTGCATCGGTATGTAGTCCTAGTGTTAATGGGGACAAGGTTGGTGGTGTAAACTCATCACCCCGCAGCTCCTCCAAGTCAGTGCATCCCCTACTGTTGCGTGGCGTACAAATGAAAACCCCCCTGCCGTTACGGCTCGGCTTTAAAAACAAGAGTAGGGGCAATATGACATGCGATTCAGTGAGATAAGGCAGAGAATAACCGATGGCCCGCGGAATATATTTAATAAAGAGTGCATCGCATTGCGTTGTGGTTGCATCGCCATTGAAATGCGCTGCATGCGTATCTATGCGGGGGTGGGGTTGTTGAATGGGTATATAGAAATCGTCATCAGATGGATGCATGGAGGATTCTAAAACGAGCCTGGAGTAAACGCGTACACACAGTGGCGTAGAAAAAGGGGTAACTGGGAAGGCTGGACCCCCTCCCATTTTAAATCTCACCCGCTGGGGTACATATTCTGCACTGTGGGGGCAAAGGTTGCCACCTCTTGACGAAAGAACCCTTCTTTGCCCCCGCCCCCCCCCCCCCTCCCTCTCCGCCCTCCTTATCACACTGGTTACGCCCCCAAAGACATACACCCCCTGTCATGCCTGCCACCGTGTGCTTCTTATCAATGTCCAAGATCACGAGAAGGGATCAGATGTATAACCCAGCACAGTACACCGGCATGCAAGGCGCCTCGGGGCGTAGAGATTCCATCACCAATCAAAAGCCGCCATAAAGTAGATTGGCGCCACTTAAGTACGTATTAGGACAGATTTCACGTTAATCAGCCGACATTAATGTGTTGTCATAGGTTAATTGGGGCGTTTTTATCTTCCTTATCGCGTTATGTGCGTGAAATACGTAAGAACCTCATACATGTGTGCATTATAATTATAATATTTGAAAAAACATATTACAGTACGATATAATTTAGATGTGTGCGTAATGTTTTGTTGACGTTCATCCATTTGATCATAATTATTATGTTCTTCGCACTTTCTCTTTTCACTTATTTCGATCTTGTTTTTTTTTTTTTTTTTTTTTTGTATACGTCGTGTGAATTTATTTCAAGGGCAGAATTATGTGGGGAAACACCGTCATGTAATTATACCGAATAAAGCAACGGCATTCCTCTCATCAGCCCTAAGGCGCCTTCTGTATTGATTACATGGGTACAAGATTGTGCGCCATTTATGCACAATACGGGTTAGCAAATCGTATAAACACCGATCACATGATCTTGTTTTTGCAGCGTCAGTCATCGAATTGAGTTGCCGGATTCGGCAGCGCCCTTGAAAGATGAAACACAGCGATGCCTTCTTTCAAGTCTCGTAAAAAAAAAAATGTATTGTATTGTACTCCTAAGTAATAATATCTGATTTACACTAGTCAAACTGTGTATAGTGACCAGGAAAGAAAATGACCATTGTAAATATGATTGTGACCTCTGCAAAGGCTCCATAGCGTTGTTTTTCTCTGCAGGAGAACAACTTTGGAGGCCACTATAGACAGTTTGGCTGGAATATACAGGAGGTCATTATTCGGTCAAGACAGGTTTGACTGAGTAGTGAAAGATCAAAGATGGCCGGACACACATAATTACGTAGGGTATACATTATCCTCTAGCTTATATCGAAGGTGTTAAGCCTAAGATCCCGCGTGCGTGGTGTGGTGTTAATTTTCACACTCGGCGTGATTGAATGGAGTTATCCAGTATAATGATGTATCTTCGCATTCAACCTAGGTTGGTGAAGTCATCGGCTATATAATGATCTGTTTTCGTACACTTTCGCCCCCGGATGTGATGAAAGAAAGACAGTAATGATTTTCTTCTCAAATTGCTGTGCCTACTATAAACCCCCCAAAAAAGGGGGGGGGGGGGGGGGGGAGCGCACTGATAATGCATAATAATTTGTGCAACCGTTTTATTCGTCGATAAAACTGGCAGACCTATTAACTAAACTGGCGCGGGATTCAATAAATAA
>JBAMJV010010618.1:7500-32500 GCA_037951105.1 Echinarachnius parma | reverse complement strand
CACGTGTATAATGGTGCTATTCGGGCAAGTGACCTCAAAACCCCCTGCACAAATCCTTAGACCTTGCGCACATACATATCAACATAATACGATAATAGAAATCCATGTACAATCGTTTCGTCATAATGTGACGAGGACAGAACATAATTGTATCCATTTTTAGGAATCGATGATCCCATGGTCACATTGCATGCATTTCACTTGTAGGTCATGTTTGTGTCTTTTATAAAGACAATTTCTTTCTTTTGGAGGGTTGACATTGGTCGAGCTGGTATAATAATTTGTGCTGTACTGCCAGTGATATCATGTTTCTTGTGTTGTTGTTTGGATGTGTGTTATCATTTTCAGTTGGAATACTACAATGTATAGAGACTATTTTAATTCAGTCTTATCGACACCAAATTTAAAACAAAACAAAATCTTCATTGTTTCATTATCAAGTGAGATTTAATTTAATTTGAGAAATTATTAATTCAAATGTACATCTCGGAGAATGTAATGATCTTATTGAATATAACATCGGAAAGTTTGTTTAAGTATATCTGAATACTTCTTGAATGCAAAACTGACCTATATGTGGTATTCGGTACGTCGTTTGATATGTATAATTATAGCCTATAATTATATAACTTGCCCATAGATAAGAGAACATGGTGTATCAGGATCCTCCTACTCAATCTTAAAGGAAACAGGCTGAAATGTAAACAAATGTTGAATAGGTGTACTTTGTAACATATTGTTTCATATAGTGTTTTTTTTTTTTTTTGCTCCATGTGAAAAGTACCTTGGCCTATGTAATGATCGAGATTCGTATATACATCTCCAGTTTCCCGCACATTGGTTCAATATAATGTGTTAGCACCGAGAGCTGGCCGGTGTCAAAAAGTATTCGATCAATACTGCTAACTGTATTAATATAATAGATGTGCGTGTGTGCATTTTTGTTTTACAATAATGAATTGTTTTAAAGGGGTAGTACAGTTTTGGTAAGGCTGAACTTTAGTAATCAAACCTGGACAGTAACATTATAAACTAATAGTTATAACTCCACCATGCTCGAAAGGTATACAAAATTACAAACGACTAAGTAAAAAGCCTGTTATCATTCAAACAGAGCCATTAAAACACAAGAGGGCGCTTTCTAAAAAGGCATTGGTTTCAACCATTTTTCATACAAAATTATGCATGTGATGTTTTATTGAACTAATGATTAAACAGAGAGATCATCAACAACTATTTAAAAAACACTTTTTAAAATTTTTGAAAAAGTGCAAGCATTTTTTAAATTTTTTGAAAAATCGTCTAATTATTTGGGCCCCAAATAATTATAAGATCAGATATATTCATTGATATTTCAGCCGTTTCTGGGTCGAATGTGACCAAATAAAGTTTATTCTGCCATTAAAATTGCATGTTCTCTCAAATTCGACACTCTGTTTTTCATTACCTCACAAACAAATTGTGATGTGCAGCGCCCTCTCTACCAAAACTAAACTACCCCTTTAAGAGCGTTCTTTTGGATACAGCAACATCGATGTGCATGATATACCGTGATATCTATGCACAGTAAATAATGTCATATCAAGGCCTTATCTATCTTAACCCCTTGTCTATACGGGAGCCTAGTGGGCGAAGTACAAAGACTATGTGGATGTCAGAATCTCGAATAGAAGGGTTAATAAACAACCACTGCAGGTACTCTACCTTAGCTTTAACCAGAGGCGATTTAATTCCAATTTCATTCGTCACAATCAAATAAACCTGTCAGTCAATTCGTTTATAGAGGAGATCGCCATTGAGGAAAAATACTCCGTATGATAACCGATAAATCTGTGTTCAATTAGGACGCATTATGAATCCATTCATTCGAAATTTGCTTGCCTGTAGAAGAGAAGGGTGCAGTATTAAAGGGAGAGATCCACTTTTGCAAGCCAAAATTCAAAAGTTGCGAGGTTATTGTCTTATATGAAAGGAAAATTCATTTAATAGCATGCCTGAAAAATTTAGGGCTTGAAATGTCTTTTTCGTGGAGTTATAGACCTAAAACTGAATAAACTGAGGGACGTCGGTTAATTATGTACATACGTATTTTTGGCCGGTGAGTAAGTTCGTACATAGATTTCACGGAGTGCCAGATCGGAATGCATGACCCCTACGTGACCCCCGCTAGCTACGTGAGCCGCGCATAAGTACTAATGTGTGAGCGTTTACCAAGCAAAATACCCAAACTTCGCTTAAACTGACTACATGTAATTATATATTCTTTCTTTTTGAGAACCTTTTCCGTGACATACGTTAACAAATGTCGGCTTCACAATACCTTTACGAGAATTAGTACTATATTGTTGTAATACTATGCTAAATCAGTTGAACTCCTTTATTGACCGATATATAGTTTAAATGGAGGGACGCATTCGTTTTTCATTCGTAGAATCCAAATTAGAGGGCTGTTCGCTCTGATTTTTTTTTTTGCGTATTACATTGATCCCCATCCGTCAACTGAAAGCTGTTGAGACGTTTTGTAAAAGTGGATCTGTCCCTTTAAATGTTGATTAAATCCCTATTGTACTGGTAAACATATGGTGCTTATGCAATAGATTGCAAATTGCAGCAAATCCTGCGCCTATAATCCTGCAAATGTCACGGGAACAAAGAAATTAATTATAATTTGTTTTTCGTCTGCACCTCCCTTTGTAAATGGCGATAACTGGTAAATCAAGAGGCGTTTTGACTAAATATGCATGAAGGTTTTTTCAATAATTCGTAAATGATGTTATGCGCAGTTGAACATGTATACAATTACGCCGGGAAGGTTAAACATAAAATAAAAGCTTTCGTGTACTGTATATGTAAGAGAAATGAGGCGCTAAACAATAATATTATTGTAACATGGACACAAATTAAAAGTGTGCCTATAAGTCAATTGCCTTTTCATAACGTCTTAAAAGGGGGAGGGGCATAAACAGATATAAAAAGTATTTGTTAAAGCCTAAAGTATAATCTTTCGAAATCAAATTAGCTGAATCATTTAGAAAAAAATGCTTGAGTTATGTAAATAATAAAAAGTATAGCGAGACAATAACAATCGATTTTACATATCTTGTTTTTTCTAAATAAAGGGAAAGATATGAAAAGATATAATAAAATAAATAAGTTCGAAGATGTATTTGAAATTCTGGCAATAAAGATAATTTGACAAATTATTGTCTTAAGTGTAACTGCATATGCGGAAGAAAATTGGCATTAAATAAAATAAACTCTTGGCGGTCAAAATAAAACGCAACCGGACATTCAGATTTCAGCCCATCAAAAACAATTCGGCTGGACTTACAATGAAGGTATTGGAATTATTGAAAACGATTCGATTTATTCTCTCCTTATTTCATCTTTGCCCATTTCGAAATGCCGCTTATTTATTTAATACTATTAAGTTCTACCTATTTGGTATACATAAACTAGAATGCCTATCTGGTCATACCGTTTTCAGACTATTAAACGTCTATGCTGCCACATGCAATTTGACTTGACTCATACAAAAATATAGATATTAATGAAAGAGGCCCAATTTATTCCCATTTATGTAATTTCAATTCCCTCGACATATATCCAAAATACCCCGTCATGCCCGATACAGTACGAGATGCACTAATGGGGTAACGGCATGCTATGACGTCATGCTACGTCACAGTTTCACATGGAGGCAGTCTACAACTTCCGCACAATGTTATCATATTTTATACGCGGGAGATGGCATGCATGGGGTAATCCGATGCTGTAATAATATAGGCCTATAGGCTATAATATGGTTAAATTTCGTGTATTTATTCAGATGCTGTTTGAGATTCAGCTTTCGATATTGCATATTTTTGTATTAGACGATTCGGATGTATGTTATAAGTTCAATATTTTCGATATTGTGTAGTTCTTGTGATAGGCATCCTTTGTTAAAAAACAGCCAGTGCTTCAAAGCATGTATACTAATAAGGAGACATACATGAAAATAAATCAATTAATGTTATATTCAAATCAGTTGATAAGAACGAAAGTAGTGCCATTTCGTGTGAATTCATACCTATATGAAATAATGTATCCTTATAATTTAGATTCAACACAATATTGTTGTTCAGTACGAGTGTATAGAAATGTATCACGCCAATGCATCCTTTTCAATTGGTTTAATTTCAATGTGATAACATTGTTGCTGGATAAGAGACAAACTATTATATACTCATACTTTCTGCTTGGTTTGATTTCATTATAATATCTTTTCTGTCGGATGAGGATGAGAGAGAGGTATAGAGATATGCATTGTATCTTCGAATTAAAACCAACACGCGAAATGTACTATTGCTGCCCCCGGCGCGTTAGTTGACCTCGACTACAGACCCCCTCGTCCCACGGAAGCTCGAGAGTGTATGACCCAATTCATACATTGATCCAGATGAAAATGACAGCCACCAAGGCGCACGAATCTTCCAAAAGACAAACTATAAGACAAGGAGAAACACACGGGCGTATTATAGTACGAATAATTACTTTTCAGAGGTGGAGGGGCGGAGAGGGTTGGTGTCTATTTGCCCCAATAACATCTTGTCCGTCTTAAACCGCAATGGAGGTGAATTTATCCTCAATTGTGATTTTGTTTCTCCCGAAAATGAGTTGATTTTTGCCAGATTGTTTTGTTCACAACTCGGTCCATCGGGGGTTATGGATTATGGACGAAAATAATCATGACCCTAAATGCTGGAGTGTCGCCTGTTCATCTCCCATAGAATATAATTTTGCAATTTAAACTAAACAAAACAATATATAATATATACATATTTTGTTTTTTGTTTTTTTGTTGTTCATATAATAAAAATAAAGATTTCATTGTTGTTCACATAAACTTTGTTAATTCGTTTTACCAGTTGAATTGTGTACCTTATTTAACAAAATGAGAGATGGTCGTGTATCACTCAATAAAACCCTGAACATTTTAAAACCACCTTTGTGAATCTAAGTCTAAATGATCAGCATTATCATATTAATCTGTTTAGGGATATAATACTTCTTAAAGTTTATATAGACCATTGATATCGAACTGTTACTATATATGAAGGAGGGGAAGGAAGGAATATTATTGATTTATTGAGAAGCGGCTGCTAGATAGATACAAAGATCATGACGAGGGAACGATTCTCAGAATTCCAAATGGTTGAGAGCTCTATCTGGATTGGAAAGAGCTTTCTCATAAACGGTAATTGTCGCAATGTATACCGCTAAAAGTGGGCATCATAGAAGGTTAAAGGTTAGCAATAAAGGAAATGCCCCCTCATCGCCGCGAGCAAAACAGCCACAGTGTCCTTTTCCGTGCGTGAGAACCATTTGTGTAGATCACCAGAAATGCTTTTAAGCCCGTGAGCAGTAGATGCTATATGGTGCGGCCATTTTATTTATAGAAGTATATTGCTCCGAGCCTCCGACTGTTTTTACATGATAAATACCTTACAAACAAAATGTATGCGCATTGCTTGCCTGATCATGTGGACGCAAGCTAGTCAATATTGTTCAATGATTAGAATGCACCTTGCGTACATAAAGCCACCCTGACACTTGCACGAATTTTGTCCCCGCATTGCCACGCAATGCGTCGTGGCAAGGCGTGCCATTTCGGTGCCTCATCGCGGAGCGTTTGCGACCTGTTCGAGCACTGTACACGCATATTTACGCACTGTCTACGCAATGCGCGGCCAATAATGGGCCGCATTGGCACACATAGTTCGCACATACGTACCGCATTGTCCCGCAGTGTCACGCACGCCACGCATAGTTCCCGCATGCGTGAAGTTGTCGGGGCAGTTTTTGGTCACGCTTTGTCTCGCTTGGTGGCACGCTATAATGCATAGCCTGTCGTTTCACACCTAAAACCATCCTGACACTACACGCCATGCCACGCATTGTTCACGAGCTGTTCACGTTGTGTTCGCGTAAGTTTGCGCCGCATTCACGCATGTACGCAGTGTTCGCGCCGAGATCGCGAAGTGTTCACGCATGGTTCACGCGAGTGCACGCACATGGTGCGAAAGTTAATGCGTGCCAAATTTTTGAACATTTCGAAATTCTCTCTACGACATGGCACGCACCCACGCACTGCCCCGCACACTTCACACACTCTTCACGCTCGTTCACGAAGACTTTACTCATTGGCACGACGCATTGCGTGTCAGGGAAGCTTTAAGTTGTTGCTGTGTCGGAAATTCATAACGTAACCTTTCACGCTGCCAGGAGAAACATATTTCGGTAATAGACTATGCAATTCGTAAGCAAACCGCTCTATCATAATTATGTAAACATTGATAAACTATTGGTGCTTTTATTGGCGCTTTTACTCAAGTTTCATTACATGCCGATCTCTCACTAATTACAGATGTGTATGACGTTTGCCTAAAAACCAAAGTGTAATACTTCGCAGGTAAGTCTATGTAAAATATTGGTTCATTCAATTTTAATATCAAGATGGCCAATTATGAGGTACAAAGTAATATGTGCGATAGAGGGCAGTAGACGATGTCAAAACAGACAACCAAAGAAGAAGGAAGAATCTGAGACATAGTTCTGAATAAGAGCGTGGAGTTTCGTCTGTGCAGAAAACATTCATTTTAAAAAAAGGAGCGCAGACGATAGATTAATCTAAAATCTGTCATGCCAAGAGAAGGCATATGGAATGCAGTGGGTATAGTGTCAAACTAGACTGGCCAAAGACAGTAATAATCGGGGGACATACACACTTTACTGCGGAATGCGTAGAAAACAGTGATTACCGAACATAGAAGCACGTAACTAAAGACAGATTGATGATGTTCATGCTGAGAGAAATATGCAGTAGATAGCAGTAGACGATGTAAACAACCGGTGGAAGGGGGGGAAATATGCAGGGACAGAAGTGGACACGAATGTGTGGTATGTGCACATAACAGACAAAGCAGATAAAAACACAAGCGATTAAAACATATTATAGGGAGACACGACTAGGTATTTTATTGTACAAAAACAAACGTGTAATAGATGGCAGCAGACGTTGTCCAAACATAGACGGACCAAAGACGGGAAGAATCAGAGACATATTATTGAACGAGAGTGTGTCCTATGATTATACGGAAGAAAAAATGAAGGACATATTTACGATAAATTAACTCTAAATCTGTCATGAGAATAGAATGAAGATAATTAATGTCATATAGATGATTTCAAAATAGATGTGTCGACAACAGTATAAATCACTAGACACAGGAGCTGTGGTGTGGACCGCGGAGAATACTGCAGTGGTTCCCGAAAACTAGAAGTACTCGGGAAAGATTGATTGATATCTACAGTTCGGGGTAGAGATGTGTGCAGTAGATAATGTATACAATACTGGTAAAGAAGACTAAGTCTTGCATAATCGTGGAGATGAAACGGGAGGGTGCAGAAAATAATCACGACAGAAGAAAAAAAGGAAGCACTGAACACAGATGGATAAATACAAACCATGCGACGAGAGAGGGGGAATATTATTCAGGTTGTGGGTGGTGTCAAAATAGACTGACAGAAGGCAGAAAGAATCGGGATCGTGAAGATGGGAGTACGGTCTGTTCAGAAAACAGTCCTTTGAGAGAAAAAGGGCGTTATGAAGTCTGATGGATAAACATATATAAATATGCCATAAGGTATACAGCCAGATAGGCTGCACACATCGAAAGAAGAGAACAATTTCACATAAACCTAAAAACATGACTGGACAGACTTAAAAACAATCTGAAATCCAAATAAGGTGATGAATCGACTGACAAAGACAGAAAAGGATTTTAAACAAAAGGAATACAAATTTCAGGCATATATAGACGGAGGTTGCGTTTAAAGATCATCGTGCGTGGGCTGCGCTACACCGTGGGTTGCCATTTTGAACTGAGACAGTTTGCATTAATCACCGTGCCCAACGCGTCCGCAAGGTGGCACCGGGCATGTGATTTACTTGCTAAAAACTAGAATCAACGCTCAATATTTTCTCTTTATAAAGACTTGCCTAACACACATTCCAAAGCTTTCATTCTATAATCTATATAGACAAAATAATGTATTCAACCGCACCCAAAGACACATGAGACGCCTTTCCCAGAAAGGTTACATAAAAGGAAGAAACATGAGTCAAAATTTGAACTCCTTGCTGATTAATGTTCGCACGCTGCGTATATGAATTCGCCATCTGTTTGAAATGACTTGACTTGAGGATCCTTATGTATTAAAATTTCAATGCTGTGTGTAACACATTTTCAGCTCTATGCTATGACTTGTATTACTATTCTATACATCTAAATTCCTTTCGCATAACCACACGTGGAACCAACGTAAATATACGGTCGAACCATCTATAGTGACTACTACATGAAGAAGACCTGCGTATAACGACCACTGTTCAGTTCCACTTTGTCCATATGGTCCATTTTATTTAAATATGAACGGTATGTATCATACCATTAATTATTATCTGCTCTGTTTAATTATATTAATTGAAGAACACGTATGTATCATACCATTAACTATTATCTGCTCTGTTTAATTATATTAATTGAAGAACACGTATACAACTGACGTACGGTCAAACCTGCGCTATAAAGACGACCTGTGAATAACGACTACATTTCCGTTTCCCTTTGACGGTCGACTTATCTAGGCAGGTTCGACCTTACCAATGATTATTTACGTTTTAGATCTACAAGGTCGCCGATGATGAGTACAACGTCAATGACAGTGCCTATTATACTTGTAAGGATGTGCTATTGTAAGGGCGATGTAAACGCTTTCTGATTTTGATTTTCTAAACGGTGGTGAAAAGAATTAACCGTTAAAGGTATAGTGTGTCTCTCTGGCAGACCCAAACTGCAACCCTGTATACCAAAAACATTGCGGTATTTGGCAGAATATATAGTTTAAAAACATCGACAAAAATATAAGATCTTAAAACAGAGTCTTTTGTGATATCAGAGCGACATTTACATGCCGAATATCAGATTATGTCTCAGAGACGCATAATTATTTTGTCTATAGAAGCCGATGATACTTTTTTTGTTTTACCTGGGTTGGGTTGGGATTAGAGATAGGGTTAGGATTATGTTAGTATTCAATTATTAAATCGTTCGCTGTAGTTTTATAAATGTAACAATTTCAGGGGAATACCCAATTTTACAAGCCGTGGCTTTTTAGGTGTATTCCCTGTTCACTTTTATATTTGTTTATACATTGTATTGTTTAAATGTTTGAATAAATGAAATGAATAAAAAAAATATATATTTGTATTCTTGTTCGTCCTAGACGTTCACACAAAATAATCGTACGAGTTTGATTTGTGTTGCAGCCTTTAACTATAAGAGGTTTAATATTCATAATCCATGACACATAGATACAAAAAACAAGGAAATGTGCCTGCGGACAGACTACTAAACGGCTGCTTTTCCGTGCATCGGTTGAATTCTGTACATCGATTTAATGATACACATTCTGTATCACTTTGAACTTGCAAAGGTCACCAATTGGATTCACTGTGTGTAGTATTCTAGTGGACCATGGAATTTATTACTGAATTTATTAGTGACGCCTGCAAAAGAGATACACTACCTTTAACTTTATAGGTTTGTTGACCTTCAGCTCAGCTCCATTCAGGTACTTAGGTTCGTGGGTCTCAAAGGAAGAGCATCACGAAATTAATTTTCATTCAAACGTTGAGTCAGGTTGTCGTCCGCCCTACGTCAGCGGTGACGCGTCAATAATGGCGTAGCCATGTGTCAGAGGGTCAAACATGACTTTCGAAACCAAAAGAGGGGACAGGATTATTCCAGTTATAGTGGCAGCTCGAGGCAGTATGTACATGCAGAACATCGAAATGGCATCAATCGGTTATGTCCCGGTTATGTGTTTTCCATTTATTTTCCATTTTGTTTCATGTCATTTATGTTACAGGAGTATTTTGTTCTTGATCGCAATGTAATCATTTAATATGAACGTTGGCGTTAAAGTCAGAGTTCGTTTGAGTTAGGGCTTTTGTTTAGGATTATACTGTTAGGAATTGGTTAGACTGGTGCATTGATATTATTAGTGCATCAATTGACGTCCGGATCATTTGTTATGAGTACATATATAATGCATATTGGAATGGGGACAATAGACCCCTTTTGCTCCATCTTCTACGTCATTGTTCGTTTATAAAAAAATAAATAAACAAAAGGCATTTTACTTCGCAGGATTGTTTCATATGTTCCGCCATTATCAGAATTCAAAAGAGGTAGAAAATGTGATACAATAATTATATTGGCGCCATCACTAATTACTGCGACCTTGATTAAATGAACCGTCTTTTCTTCTTAAAATGACTTTAATGCTTCAATTATTCATCACATTCATGAATAGAGTAGACCTTGGCTCTTTGTCGAAAATGAATACGCTATTACGAAAAGGCAGCGGCAATATGAAATTACGTTTGTAAGATAATCGAGATATAAATATGCAAAACATAAAGATAGGCCTAATCATATTTATACATACGCGCACTGATATCCAGACCAAACAAATATATGTATTCATACATGTAATAAAATACATAATGATTAAGCTACGTAAAATGACATTCATCCATCAAAACTCACAATATAATTATGTACCCGTATGCACACACATACACACACACGCATACACACACACACACACACACACACACACACGCACGTGGACACACACACGCACACACACACACACACACACACACACACACACACACGCACACACATTTATACATATAAACATTATTGAACACCTACAAAATATAAAACTTGATAACACACATGAACACAAAACAAAATAATACCAAGTAGAGACAACGTGGCAAGTGTTATCTTTATAAGATGTGAACACATTAATGATTGTGAATGAACACGTAATATCAAAGTGAGGACTAAAGTGGTGTGGTAAGGGAACGAATTATGGGACCGTGTGTGTTTGTGTGTGTGTGTGCGCGCGCGTGTGTGTGTGTGTGTGTGTACATGTGCGTTCGCGCAGTTATTATTATAGAATGGGTTGATAAATCCCTGCAATCTGATTGGTTGAGAGCAAAATTTGTGCAGACAATTGATTGTACTGGATGCATGAAAAGTCATGCGTCCGGTAAAAAAATCATGCGTCCGGTAAAAATTTCATGCGTCCGGTAAAAATGTCATGCGTCTGGTAAAAAATGTTATGCGTCCGGTTAAAAAAATCATGCGTCCGGTAAACAATTTCATGCGTCCGGTAAAAAATTTCATGCGTCCGGTAAAATTATTTCATGCATCCGGTAATTTTTCTAATTTTTTGACTTTTTGGGGGGCGTAACAATGCCCATTCTATAAAACAGATGATGCGGAAGTTTATTTCGCGGGTCGGTGGAATTGTTTGCACGCGGTAACTATGGAAACTAGTCTAAACCCACTCGGCTTCGCCTCGTGGGTTTAACAGTTCCACAGTTACCTTGTGCAAACAATTCCTACCGACCCACTCATACCTGCGCATCATTTGTATACTGATGGATGATGTCATTGTACATGGCTGAATATGTCTGTATGTGTTATAAAATGCATATAATAATGATGCACAAGCTTTGATGAAGCAATACACGCTGGCACATTGGCTTCATACTGCTGATATCAAGATACAGAAATTCGATAAACTTGACCTGGTAACACGTACAATTACCCTTTTCTCCCAAAAAGAAATCTTTGGAGAGGGCGAATATAAGATGCACGGTGAGCGGTTTGCGAAGTGGTTCCGAGTTTATAGCACCTTTTTTGCTCCATATACTATTATACAGATGTATAGACCCACACAAATCCGGTACACGTAACATTTCCCCCATAACCATTATAACGACTATACGACTCTTTACGCCCTTTTCTACCAAGAAGTAGGTATGAGCTGAAAAGGATGCATATATTTAAAGGTGCACGGACTGTGATGAAGCTCTGCGATTCAGCACCCGTTTGATTTGTACGGCTGAAGATAAATAGAGAGTTACATAAATCTAGGAAACGTAATTGTCTTTCACCGACGGCTCATGTATACATTTTGCGTTTTATTCTACCAATATCACAATTTACGTGCAAGGCCTACTTAGAGAATGCATAAACTGTATATAAAATAGTACGAGCTGTGGTTTGTACCGCATATACACATAATACATACATTTAGTAAACATATAATGTCTCCATATATCGCTCATCTACATTTTGCGCCTATTCTACCAAAATACACCTACAATTTTTGAAGAAAAATCAACTTGATATAGAATCGTACGAGTTCCGGTGAATCTGAATCGATGCGAGTGAGCCCCCGTTTGATTTGTGTTGCATGCAGCTATACAGCACAAATGCAATAAATCGGGTAAACATGCCTATGCCACCATAACACGCTCATCTACGTTTGCCTTTCTTTTTTAACATCTGAATTTGAAGAGAGCAAATATAAAATGCACAACCTGTGGTGAAGCAGTGCGGAAGAGCACCCGTTAATCATGTCGTGGAAATTTAAGAAGACACGCGTATAGGGCGACCAATTTATCTCTGTCGTTCTGGTAAACAGAAAATAGGTGGAGGTTCGCTGTAATTCCCGTAGAGGGGCCCAAAGGTCGTGGCCACGTTTCACAAAAAGGCGAATTGGATTAGGGCAAATACATCTTCGAGCATACCAAGTGACATAGCTATCGGGGAGGCGAGGGGTAATTTTTCCCCAGATATGTACACAAATTAATAAAAATGTTTATACAAACAAAATTATGGTCAGGTTTCAGGAATAGGCGAATGTGATTAGACATTTAAACAAAATTAGCATATCAATTAGTGGACAGTGACGTATAGCTTGGACAAATGTCCACCTGTTTGAAAAAGAAATAAAGAAATAAAGAAATGCTGAACCGCTATAAACGTAATTGCTGACTCTCATCTTCGAAACTTCGTCCTTTATTCCCCCCCCCCCTCCCCTTCATACCGGAATATGATTGACCAGAGCAATGCTGCTATATATAAGTAAGAGTGATCCACAGTGACGATCATTCTATTTCACATCGTGGTGCGTCATGAAATAAATAATGGTCGATAGTGCGCTATCGTTCATGTCACGAAATCACTGGCATATCCAATGGGTGACCTTACCCCCTACCCCTACCCCCGTCCACACCCCGTGGGTTGACCCATGGCATGCACGCCTCTCTGCCACTTTAGAAGAGAGATTGATCTAAAGTGACCATCATTCTCTTTCACATCGTGCATGGTACGTCATGAAGTAAATTATTGTCGAAAGTGAACTATCGTTCATGTCCACAGAGCCACGGCGTAGGTAATGGGAGTAGCAAAGATGGGGCGATGCCCCTCCCTATGTTAGAACAGGTGTTTCCACGTTCTGCCAGTTTTTGGATAATGAAATAAATATACAACACCACAAGTGGGGGTAATCTAAAGTGACCATGCATGATACGTCATGAAATAGATGATTGTCTAAAGTGAACTATCGTTCATGTCCACAGAGCCCTGGCGTAGCTATATAATGGGAGTAGCAAAGACGGGGGCGATGCCCCTCCCTATGTCAGAACAGGTGTTTCCACGTTCTGCCAGTTTTTGGATAATGAAATAAATATACAACACCACAAGTGGGGGTAATCTAAAGTGACCATGCATGATACGTCATGAAATAAATGATTGTCTAAAGTGAACTATCGTTCATGTCCACAGAGCCCTGGCGTAGCTATATAATGGGAGTAGCAAAGACGGGGGCGATGCCCCTCCCTATGTTAGAACAGGTGTCTCCACGTTCTGCCAGTTTTCGGATAATTAAATAAATCTACAACACCACAAGTGGGGGTATTCTTAAGTGACCATCATTCTGTTTCACATCGTGCAAGGTACGTCATGAAATACATTGTCGAAAGTGCACTATAATTCATGTCAAAGGAGCCACGGTGAAGCCAATAGGGGGAGGAGAATGCCATTGCCCCGATGCCCATTCCCATATGCGGAGATTCACTCCTTCTTGCCACATTTGGAAATAGATACATAAATAATATTTTTAAAAACATGGTTGTTTTGCTTTCTGGTGCAAAGTCTTCCATACTACGTTGACACTGCTCAAGTCTTCCTATTATGATCCACATTTTACCTATTCCTTCCATATTTTCAGTTGCAAAATGGTGCCTTTAAAAATATGATAGACGGATTAAAATAGATTTTGTGAGATTTATTCATAATCATATTAAATGCGAAGTTATTTTTAAAAATTTTTGGGTAAAAAAAAGAAAAAGAATTACGAGTATTTTTTTCGTGATGACATCTGAAAAATGCATAACAGTACTCAGTCATAAGAATCTTAATAACTGACAAGAGAAAATTGATTTTGTATCCTTACTCCTTTCATCTAAGACAATTAATGCAAGAGCATGTTTCACTTAATACATTTCTCCCATCTATATATATTTGCACAATGCAGTGTGCCCATTTTACATGCGTTTCTTGAGAACTCCTGCAATCAAATTCAAAGTCTTACGTTTTATAAAAGTGTAAAATATAGAACGCTTTATTTTGAGATTTCTTCTTGATGATATATAAAAATCCCATATCTACCTGTTGTACATACTGCACAATGTCATGTTAGAATTTTAATAAAAGGCGTCCTTGAACATTATAATTACGAAACATATAGATTGAAACATATGATTGATGCATTTTGTTTTTCAGTATAGTTTATCAATAGTTATTGATTTAAATGGGGTTTTCCTGACTGCGGCTATAAAAAAAAACCCCGCGTGCGTGCGTGCGTTCGTGTGTGGGTGGTAGTTCACGTTTATCATAATTCACACGCCCGAACACCAAGGCGATTCATTGAATGTGGGATGCGCGGCATTGTGTCCTACCCACACCCGATCTAATGGCGGCGTCAGACTAGAGCCACACTCTAGCCACGATCTAGACAATAGCTGATCACAATCACTGGAATGTATCTGCAAAATGTCTTTTGTCCAATGAGGATCTGAATGGGACATTCAATGGACATACAATGGCTCCCTAAACAAAAGAGTAGAACGCCAAAGACCCACGACCGACCCACGACCGCTTTTTAAGGTTTCAGGAGGAGGCGAATGTGATTAGACATTTAAAAACAATTAGCATATCAATTAGTGGACAGTGACGTATAGCTTGGACAAATGTCCACCTGTTGGAAAAAGAAATAAAGAAATAAAGAAATGCTGAACCGCTAACGCAATTTAACAAGTGAAAATGCTGACTCTCGATCATCTTCGAAACTTCGTCCTTTATCCCATACACCACAAGTGGGTGTATCTAAATTGACCATGCATGATACGTCATGAAATAGATGATTGTCTAAAGTGAACTATCGTTCATGTCCACAGAGCCCTGTCGTAGCTAAATAATGGGAGTAGCAAAGATGGGGCGATGCCCCTCCCTATGTTAGAACAGGTGTTTCCACGTTCTGCCAGTTTTTGGATAATGAAATAAATCTACAACACCACAAGTGGGGGTAATCTTAAGTGACCATCATTCTTTTTCACATCGTGCAAGTTACGTCATGAAAATCTATATGTTTGATTTCAGTATAGTTTATCAATAGTTATTGATTTAAATGGGGTTTTCCCGACTGCGGCTATAAAAAAAAAACCCGCGTGCGTGCGTGCGTTCGTGTGTGGGTGGTAGTTCACGTTTATCTAGTCTATATATTTCACACGCCCGAACACCAAGGCGATTCATTGAATGTGGGATGCGCGGCATTGTGTCCTACCCACACCCGATCTAATGGCGGCGTCAGACTAAAGCCACACTCTAGCCACGATCTAGACAATAGCTGATCACAATCACTGGAATGTATCTGCAAAATGTCTTTTGTCCAATGAGGATCTGAATGGGACATTCAATGGACATACAATGGCTCCCTAAACAAAAGAGTAGAACGCCAAAGACCCACGACCGACCCACGACCGCTTTTTAAGGTTTCAGGAGGAGGCGAATGTGATTAGACATTTAAAAACAATTAGCATATCAATTAGTGGACAGTGACGTATAGCTTGGACAAATGTCCACCTGTTGGAAAAAGAAATAAAGAAATAAAGAAATGCTGAACCGCTAACGCAATTTAACAAGTGAAAATGCTGACTCTCGATCATCTTCGAAACTTCGTCCTTTATCCCATACACCACAAGTGGGTGTATCTAAATTGACCATGCATGATACGTCGTGAAATAGATGATTGTCTAAAGTGAACTATCGTTCATGTCCACAGAGCCCTGTCGTAGCTAAATAATGGGAGTAGCAAAGATGGGGCGATGCCCCTCCCTATGTTAGAACAGGTGTTTCCACGTTCTGCCAGTTTTTGGATAATGAAATAAATCTACAACACCACAAGTGGGGGTAATCTTAAGTGACCATCATTCTTTTTCACATCGTGCAAGTTACGTCATGAAAATCTATATGTTTGATTTCAGTATAGTTTATCAATAGTTATTGATTTAAATGGGGTTTTCCCGACTGCGGCTATAAAAAAAAACCCCGCGTGCGTGCGTGCGTTCGTGTGTGGGTGGTAGTTCACGTTTATCATGTCAAAGGAGCCACGGTGAAGCCAATAGGGGGAGGAGAATGTCATTGCCCCGATGCCCATTCCCATATGCGGAGATTCACTCCTTCTTGCCACATTTGGAAATAGATACATAAATAATATTTTAAAAACACGGTTGTTTTGCTTTCTGGTGCAAATTCTTCCATTCTACGTTGACACTGCTCAAGTTTTCCCATAATGATCCACATTTTACCTATTCCTTCCATATTTTCAGTTGCAAAATGGTGCCTTTAAAAATATGATAGACGGATTAAAATAGATTTTGTGAGATTTCTTCATAATCATATTAAATGCGAAGTTATTTTGTAAAATTTTTGGATAAAAAAGAGAAAACGAATTTTGAGTATTTTCTTGATGACATCCGTAAAATATACATAAAAGCACTCAGTCATACGAATCTTAATAACCGACAAGAGAAAATGGATTTTGTATCCTTACTCCTTTCATCTAAGACAATTAATGCAAGAGCATGTTTCACTCAATACATTTCTCCCATCTATATATTATATTTGCACAATGCAGTGTGCCCATTTTACCTGTTAATACGTTTCGTGAGAACTCCTGCAATCAAATTCGAAGTCTTACGTTTCGTAAAAGTGTAAATAGTACGCTTTATTTTGAGATTTTGTATTCTTGATGATATCTCAAAAATCCTATTTCTATACCCGTTGTAAATACTGCACATTACAAGGGCGTCGATTTCTTCTCGCCATTGGGGGGATGATTCGTTAATTTGACCATCTCTGGCGAGGGAGCGAAGCGACAACCCAGCAGCGTACCCGGGTTTTTATGACTGAGTTGGGGGGGGGGGGGGGGGGGGAGGTAGGGCCCCACAAAAGCTTTTGAATTCAGCTGTTTAGAAATTGGAAGATTAAGTGCACATTGCAAGCATCATGTTATGAGGTGGGCTTTGTCCAAGATGAAGTTTAGCCTGATAGATACATAGATTGCAAGCATCCTGATGGAACCCTGAATAGCATCAGTCATGGGATACCCACATTGGGAAGCTTATTGGGGGTCCAGGGGGCGGAGCCCCCGGAAGCTTTGCGATCTGTAATATACAGATATAAAGATGTTGACTATATGTAAGTATAGAGTTAACTATTCTTGCGTTAATTAGCTTTTGATTTAGCTGTTAAGAAATTGGAAGATTATTAAGTGTACATTGCAATCATCTTGTTATGAGGAGGGCTTTATACAAGTATGGATGAACTTTAGCTTGATAGATACATACTGTCGATTGCAATGATCCTGATGGAACCCTGACTAGAATAAGTCAAGGGATATCCATATTGGTAAGCTTATTGGGGGTCCAGGGGGCGGAGCCCCCGGAAGCTTTGGGATTTGTAATATCCAGAAATACAGTTAACTATTGAATAGTTAGCTCAATTTTAGTGAGCGAAGCGCAGACGCACAGTGGGCCAGGATCGCCTGAAAGTGTGCCGAGAGAGAAGTCCTGACTAAAACTATTAAATGAGTACAGGGCCGGAACTGGGTCAAATAACCGTAATGGGGGTTCCAGGGGCGCAGCCCCGGAAGATTTTGGATTTGGGCAGTTTAGCATTATCAAAAAGTGGTTTAAAGAAGACTACACACTGAAAATCTAACCTAGTCAGGCGCTGGCTGGACTAACCTTGAACTAGTCCGGCTGGTTAGTCCAGCTTGCCTGACTAGGTATAAGGCTACATTTCATGCTGGACTAGGTAGAAGCTGGTGGACTAATTGTTGATTAGTCCAGCTCATTTTACTAACGTAATTTGTGCCGCTGGACTAGTTTATAAATTCGATGTGTCGAACGACGGACTAGCTTTAACCAGCCGGACTAGTTTAAGGTTAGTCCAGCCAGCGCCATGTCAAAAATAATTGCATATATCTTTGTGCAGTGTGCTGTATATATACAGTCCACTACATAGTACATGGTACATTGTACTTTGGCCCGCCCCATAATCATAGAAGTATGACTCCAACACTGCCGTTGTAGAACTAGAAGGTAAACTGTATTGTCCGTAGGTACCGTACCCCATAGCCTTTGTACATAAAACAATGGCGGGCTGACGGTCTTGTTTACGAGCAGTATTGAACGGAGGAAGTTCGTCACAAAACTGCATTGTGGGGAAATAATATGACAAAACAATAGGAATGTGCGTAAGGCGCGCACTTTACCAAGCGCACTCACACTGTACATTTTCTATGGCAAAGATGTCATTAGCGCGTACATTTGTGATTTTGCGCGCGATGAATTTGTAAACAATTTTTGCCCTTGGCTGAGACGGTGATCCGTGTATGAAGGGCGACTCTTCTGCAAATATTGAGCAATCATAAACAGTATTTAACTTAAAATGTAACTAAAAAGTGGTCTTATTGATGTAGTAGAAAATGGCAACACAAATTGATTACGCTAGATAAAAAGGTGGTGAATATTTCACCGCTCAATGTGATGTATTTTATTATTTAATTC
This sequence comes from Echinarachnius parma, assembly GCA_037951105.1. Taxonomy (NCBI): domain Eukaryota; kingdom Metazoa; phylum Echinodermata; class Echinoidea; order Clypeasteroida; family Echinarachniidae; genus Echinarachnius; species Echinarachnius parma. The sequence goes on along the minus strand of JBAMJV010010618.1, from coordinate 13,389 downwards.
CAGATCGATTTCGAAATACACAGCCTGTCATACTTTTGATGACGTTTTGTGACGTAGCTAAACTGCTTCTAATCGCATGCATACCTAACCGTCATGGCGGCTGAGTTTACCCCCCCCCCCCTGCCCATAATACGTAATACTCTCGATGCGTGACGTGCGCTGACAATTAACCCCACGCCACACTACACGAGTTCCATAGACGTACGCATTAACCTAACGCACGCGTATGACCTTTCAACGTTGCATGTCGTTCGGAAGAATTCTTTTCCTCGGAATGTTCTCAGAATCTGTCCATTTAGTGCAGTTATTCTATCGATATGTGAATTTGAACCTAACATGTTGGAAGAAGAAGAAATATAGACTGTACAACTGACAACCAAATGGTGATACATCATGGATTTTATGTGATATTTGTGAGGAACCAAGACAAAACTCGAAAGTATTTTGTACAATTTTCATCGTAATCGTCGCTAGGGGAGAATTCCATTTAACAGTGGTGCTGGATTGCAACGGTACGAGCGGACAGCAGTGTTCTGCATCTGCAGCAGTGCAGGTAAGATATATATGATTTAATACTTGTATATTAACTTGTATACAAATAGAAAAGAACGTAGAAGACATTTAGTTTTAAAGATGTATTGTAATACTAAAGTCAAAAGAATAATCAAGTGTTTTGGGGGAAAAAAACATCATTACTCTCATTATATATACTCGTAGTCGTAGTCTGATTTTAATTTAATTTCCTTATGTATTATTTAATAAAATCATTCAGACAAAGAATAGTGTATTATTTTATTAGTAAGCATGAATGATTATGTATGGGGTGTATTCTGAAGTTATTTGTGCTGGTGTAGATAGATGCATTATACAGGAATTCATTCAATATTGTCTGAACAATTACAACCATTGTAACCATGTTTTTTGTTGAGCTACAGCTGGAGGCTGGATGATGTCCTTTGCGGGGAGAAGTATAAGAGCGAGGACTGTACATAACTACGCTCAGCTCCACAACGGACCGGCAGTACCAGGGGCCAAAGCATCTCAAGTTGCAACACCTGCTTGGTCGACCACCAAACTGTACCCGCTTGAAGTAACCGATTCGAAGACTTTAGATGGTAAACTTTTTGTTAAAGTACATTATACGGAAGACGAGTGGGCACCCCAAAAATATGATTAATGGCGAGAGGCCAAGGACATAATTGATGCACCTGATTGCTGTATTCATGGTACACCAGAGCAAAGGGACTTTTTTGAAGAACAGTTAAAGTCTGAAATAAAACCAAGTCTACATGGACAACGAAAGGTTGATAGTGTTGTAAATTTGGAAGTGCCCGTTGCCCATATTTGAAGAATTATCGCATTTGGGACGAAAGAGCAAAAACACGAAATCACAATTTGTTCTGGAGTCCCTTTCGAACTTTGACGGTGTGCTAGGGAAAGGATGGAATACTAGGATTTGTAATAGGCAGGGTGACTTTGCCTATGTGGAGCCGAACACTGTCACCTTCTGGCTGATGGAAAGACGGCCACTAGAGGAGTTTTCCTGTGAGGGTAACCTCACGTTGATACATCGCGGATTCTGTTTTAGGATGCAATTTGCCCGTGGATTGGGTAATCGTTTTGACTACAAATAATTTATACTACCATGTTATTTTCTATTCATTCATGCGATGTGTGTTCATACAAATGTATAGCCAGTATAGATCTATACTGTAATGTAATGTTTTGAAAATGTGAATAGTTCGGTTATTTCCCTGCTCAAAACATCTTGCTCGAGATTTCTTTTGTAAAACAATCATTAATTTGCTTTTTACCTCATGCTGAATGTTGATACATCACAGATTTTGTTGTAAGATGCAATTTTCTCATGGATTGGGTAATCGTTTTGACTACAAATAATGATTTATACTACCATGCTATTTTCTCTTCATTGATGCAATATATGTTCATACAAATGTATAGCCAATATAGGTCAGTAGTCTGTACTGTAATGTAATGTTTTGAAAATGTGAATAGTTCGGTTATTTCCCTGCTCAAAACATCCTGCTCAAGATTCCTTTTTAAAACAAATAGTTTCCTTTTTGTAACCCAATTTTTCAAGAATCATGGATCCTTTAGCCTGTTTGATTATCTTGATATTAGCCTGTTCCTGTTTACCATCTGAAGTAAATGCTGCTCTCAGCAATGATGAAGCACCATACAAATTCACTGCTGAGTTAGATGTATCCGAGCTATTTCTTTTTAATTTATTGAGAGATATTGACGGACACCTCTCTGATGAAAATGTTCAGTCTGTAATGATTCGTATAGTGTCCCATTTTGGGGTTCTTAATCCCCTACATAGCAAATTAGGTAGATTGTGGTCCTCCTGGGTTACGGACATGAACTAAAGTACTAAACCAAAAGTTCAATATAAAAAAAATTCAAGGTAGATTTGAAGGCGTATATAAATCGGTAACAGAAAACCTGACCTATATAGTTTTAACATAACTCAATGCTGCCTGAAATGTAACAAAATTGTGAGCATTTTGTATTACATGTATTGTCTCCGAGCAATTTGTGACTGTGTTGCGCTCCTCAAGCTACCAGATGTATTGGTGTGATATAAAATGTAGTTATATACATTTGTTTAAAGTCTTATGATGTTAGAGACTTTTGGTGTGAAGAGTTGGCAGTATGCCTTTGAAAAATAAATTACTTGTTAAAATGTTATTATTGAATATACTTTTCTTATTTCAGAATCTATATGCCTGTGATAGGTTTAGGTACAGTCTGTGATTAGATTGATGTAGCCAGGTGAAATGAGACAACATGGTCTGGAAAAAAGGGCATTTGCCAACATGCAGGTCTGACTGGACTAATAACACCAAACTAGTCCAACTAGTCGCTCGACTAGCTTTAAGCTAGTCGAACGACTATAGCTGATGCTAGTCCAGCATGCTGGACTAACATAAAACTAGTCGCTCGACTAGCTGATGCTAGTCCAGCATGCTGGACTAACATAAAAACTAGTCGCTCGACGAGCTTTAAGCTAATCGAGCGACTAGCTGATGCTAGTCCAGCATGCTGGACTAACATAAAACTAGTCGCTCGACTAGCTGATGCTAGTCCAGCATGCTGGACTAACATAAAACTAGTCGCTCGACTACCCAGCTAGCCACCTGACGTCGGGCCGATGTCGGAATTTGGTTGCCGGATGTCGGCATATCGCCGTTGGCTCGAGGTTAAAATGTCCGCCAGCCCAACATCGTCACGACGTCATTTTTGTGATATATTGGCATAACGTCATTTCCGACAACGGCCCAACATCATGTCATGAGATGATGTTGGGCCATTGTCGGAAAATGACGTTATGCCAATATATCACAAAAATGACGTCGTGACGATGTTGGGCTGGCGGACATTTTAACCTCGAGCCAACGTCAGGTGGCTAGCTGGGTAGTTACTGACTAGCTTAAAGCTAGTCCAGATGGTGCCCAGTTGGACTAGTTTGATGTTAGTCCAGCCAGATGGACTAACATCAAACTAGTTCAGCTGGGCACCATCTGGACTAGCTTTAAGCTAGTCGAGCGACTAGCTGATGCTAGTCCAGCATGCTGGACTAACATAAAACTAGTCGACCGACTAGCTTTAAGCTAGTCGAGCGATTAGCGCAATGCTAGTCCAGTACGCTGGACTAAGCCAAAGTTAGTCCGCCATGTTAGTCCAGCAAGCTGGACTAACTTTAAACTAGTCCAGATGGACACCATCTGGACTAGCTTTAAGCTACCCAGCTAGCCACCTGACGTCGGGCCGATGTCGGAAGTTGGTTGCCGGATGTCGGCATATCGCCGTTGGCTCGAGGTTAAAATGTCCGCCAGCCCAACATCGTCACGACGTCATTTTTGTGATATATTGGCATAACGTCATTTTCCGACAATGGCCCAACATCATGTCATGAGATGATGATTTTACGCAACCACAAGTTATAAAAGCATTGCATTTTCACTTCCCATTCTAATGAGAAGAAATGAGAGTCAAAAAAACAACACTGTTAACATTCTTTTGGAGGGGTACAAGTCTATAAGACCCCTTCACTTGGGATAAAATGCCCTCCCTTTTAGACCCCTGACCCTAGTTACGCCACTGCACTCCACAAACCCAAGTCTATACCGATTTCCATTCCCCCCTGCGGTAATTCGTGTACACTTCATAAAAGCTAGATTTCAATTGGATTATGTAAGTGATAACAGGATTATCTGTGCATGAATGTCAGCCATATTATCATGATTATGTTCACGGAAGGAAAATGTGACAGGAATATTGTACAGATGGTGGAGTATTAAAAGCAGTTACGATTCTCTAAAGGGATTATCAAATTAAATGGCTTATGCATCGGCATGTAGCATTCATTTTGACAAAGACCTTTCAGTGACGTAAGTCTTGTACATAATGATATCAATACAAAGTTAAGTTTGGAAAGAATGTTATGACTCAATTTATAAATCAATTTTAACACAAGGCATGTTTTGTAAATTGTTTTTAAATTTTACAATTAAAGGGGTAGTTTAGTTTTGGTAGAGAGGGCGCTGCACATCACAATTTTTTTGTGAGGTAATGAAAATCTGAGTGTCCAATTTGAGAGAACATGCAATTGTAATGGCAAATTAAACTTTATTTGGTCAAAATCGAACCAGAAATATCAATAAATATATCTGATCTCATAATTATTTGGGGCCCAAATAATTAGATGATTTTTTCAAAAAATTTAAAAAATGCTTGCACTTTTTCCAAAATTTTCAAAAGCGTTTTTTAAATAGTTGTTGATAATCTCTCTATTTTAATCATTCTTTCAATAAAACATCACATGCATAATTTTGTATGAAAAATGGTTGAAACCAATGCCTTTTTAGAAAGCGCCCTCTTGTGTTTTAACAGGCTTTTTACTTAGTCGTTTGTAATTTTATATACCTTTCGAGCATGGTAGAGTTATAACTATTAGTTTATAATGTTACTGTCTAGGTTTGGTTTCTAAAGTTCAGCCTTACCAAAACTGTACTACCCCTTTAAAGTTACTAAGTTATTTTCCACGTAAAAAGAGTGACGGTTGATCTTTAATTTCCTTGTCTTTATTTAGTATTATGATTATCACCCTTAAAATGGAGAAACGCCATATTTCAGCAACATTGCCTTTCCAAGCTACAACCTAATTATATTAAATTATTGTGGAGATATCTATAGTACAATCTATACTGTACGATGCGATTCCTGTTATCAAGCATCATTGTGATAAAGAAAGGGATACCATAATGAATAACAGCCTCTGAATATTCCACATTTAGGAGACAGTATTCATTATGAAGCAGCTGAAATGAAAACTTCTTGCAGATTTACAGTTTCCAAAGAAAATGTCACAAATTATCTCGATTCGTTGATTCTACCCAACTATCCTCTCTAATTCATATACTATAATTATTATCCCTGATAGGACAATAATGTATTCATTGAGGCGACGGTTATGGGAGAAAGTCTACGTCATGCAGAAATTTCTCTTTTCTTTGGAGGAGACCTGGATAGGCCTTTATAAATGTATTGCCTTGGACGTCGGGTGAGTGTCATAATCACGACGGAATATGATCGATATTCAACCACAATGTTGGTTATAAAAGTGAGATGTTTGTCAATATTTCAACCACAATGTTCGTCGTTAAAGGGGTAGTACAGTTTTGGTAAGGCTGAACTTTAGTAACCAAAACCTGCACAGTAACATTACAAAATAATATTTATAACCCCACCATGCTCGAAAGGTATACAAAAAATACAAACGACTAAGTAAAAAGCCTGTTATCATTAGAAAATTTTGGAAAAAGTGTAAGCATTTTTTTTAAAATTTCAAAAAATCATCGTATT
>JBAMJV010010618.1:0-2500 GCA_037951105.1 Echinarachnius parma | reverse complement strand
GTATAATGTTAACATCTATACACACATTAATAAAGTTATTTCCGTTAAATATTGAAAAGTTACCGACTTTCGAGGGGCTATGTAAAAACCACATATTTGAAACTTTCCGGATTCATGAAAACGTGTAGATACTGTTTTAAATGTTTTTGTTTAAAGAAATGTCCCAACCATGCGTCCCTTTCACTTCACCACTTGATGCACGTAAACACCTTCTGGGACGCACTACAACAACACTCCTTCATGTGCTCGTGGCTGCCCAATTTTCTGCTCTGGCGCTAATTGTAAATTCAATCTACTTGTGCGATGAGATTTGTCGTGGTTGAATGCGCTTGGTGCGACGTCGCGCCTTCAATCTGGGTAATGGAGTGAAGTTGATTCGCTTCTCTTATGTAGTGGGTCCCCTCCCTCATCTTTCCCCTTACCCGCTTCCTCCTTACCCATCCCCTCCCCTTCACCTTCCCCGATTTTCCTTTTCCTTCTTTGGAATAGATGATTCATCATACATGTCATAGGAAATTGATAAAGATCTACCCCATCCCACTATTTTCACCAATTTCAATCATCTGATGGCGGATGATTTACTATGGGAATTTGATATATTCCCATACTACCCACCTTCTCATATTTCCATCCTCTTTGAACAACAAAGTTGGTACACATCCACACCCCTTCACCCCCTCCCACCTTCCTCCCCTCCCTCCTTCCTCCCCTCCCCCTTCCTCCCCTCCCTCCTTCCCCTCCCCCTTCCCCCTTCCTCCCTCCCTCCTTCCTCCCCTCCCTACTTCCTCCCTCCCCTTCCTCCCTCTTCTCCCCTCCCCTTCCTCCCCTCTTCTCCCCTGCTTTCCCCTCTCTTCCCTCACCACTCCCATCCCTTTCCCTCCCCATCCATCCCCTGTACCACCCCTCTTCTTCTTCTCTCCTCTCCCATTATTTCTTTTCCTGTCCATCTTTCCAAAACTAATCATATATCGATACACTCGACCCTACTTCTATACTTTATTCCATCCTTATCTAGAGAATATAATTATTACTCATCGTGGAATGGATGAACTCCCATCATCAGCCACCACTTCATCTTACTTCACATTCCGTGCCGCCATCTTTCTCGCGTGTATGGGTGATTAAGTTTTGGAACTGTATACGGTCCTTCATACTCACCTTTCTTTCCACATTCGACATACTCGAAGAAGACTGATTTGTTGTTGAAATTCGATACGTTTCTCCTACCATATTCCCCTCTCCCGGCCCCCTATATTCACCCTTTCAGTATCCGACAATTCGATACATCTACTCTTCATGTGGCCTCCAACAATGTGTATTGTAAATGGGACCACATTAAACGCTCCATTATCCCCGCTACCGTTAACACCCTCATAGTCTTTCATTATATCCAAGAACTAAATTATGATAAATGGAATTTGATATACCCTCTTCACCTCCCCATCTCATGTGCCTCATCAGCTCTGAGATAATAGGGGCAATATTACACGCTCCATTATATTCTCCGCCCCCTTCCCCCATATATAGGTGTCGCCATCATGTTTCCGTCTGGGATAGTAATGAGAAGTTCACGCGCTCCACTCCCCTTCCTATTCCTTCCCATTCGTTTCCTTTTACATCATGCCTTGCCACCTTATTTCTCTCAGGAACAAAGTAACCTGAGGAGGGGTGCTAGGGGTGCTCCCTATAACCGTGTTAACCCCCACATCCATCTCTTTTCGCTTTTCTGTTTACATAATTATCATCTAAGCTAATCAGTTCTAGGAAGTTTCGACCATGAAACGTCGTTTTGCCCCCTACCCCTTCTTCTTTCTATCCTCTTTCTCCATTCACCCCATCCTCTTTCCTTCAATTTGTGGTTATTGCAAGGATTTGGGGATCTGTGAACTTAAAACTCTTTTCCTTTCTGCCATGACATACAGAGGCGTAGAATGGTCGGAGGATTGAGAGCGAGCATGCGAATAATTAGGGGGTACACGGTTAGTATGTATTTGTTTTTGTTTCCAAAGGATTGTCCTGTATGTAAATATTTTGGAGGGAATTCATTGGAGACACGCGCCCCCTAGCTACGAAACTGTTTACGTGTTACCTCTTCATCCTCCCTCCCCCCTTCTGGGTGATTTAACGCAGGTGTTGAGACGAGACGAATCAAAGTGGCATGAAATATGCACTGCGTTTTCGCACCTTGCTAAAGTTGCAGTCGATTTGTCTGTAGCAGTGTTATCAAAGGGATAAATCAAATGGGTTTAAAAAAATCATCAAATACAACAATATCTCCAGCCTCTCCCCCTCCACCAAGAGCCATCTTTTGAAAATTATTTTATCCGCAGGAACTATGACTTGAGTTGAGTTGAGTTGAGTTGAGTTTGATGTTTTATTATCCAAATAAAAAGTACATCAATATAACAATCAAATGTCAATGTGTAACATAGATATTAAAAGGATAATTGGGACCAGAAAATAGCATTAAATGCTAATCGTGTCTGGTACCATTAACACA
>JBAMJV010010617.1:0-47060 GCA_037951105.1 Echinarachnius parma | reverse complement strand
CACCAGTTATTACCATTCTTTCCTGTGTTTGGCCTCCAGTGCTTTCCTCTCATCGTCTTTCCTCTGTTCGTTCTCAATCCTCTGGAGTTCGTAGCTCTCTCGGAACTCTCTCTGCTGGGCCTGGAACTCTGCGTTCACCTGACGTCGCATTTCATACAGGTTGTCCACGTCTGTTGTGTGAAACAGAATTCAGTCAATAGGTTAGAGGCTTGAAACATCAATAGACCATACCAAGAACTCAACCTTAAAGGGGACCACCAGGCAAAGAACAACACATAATTATATGTTGTGGTACCGTTTTGTTATATCAAATAGATACCCAACATTTTGCAAAGGCTTGTCTAAATTCATAAACAAAGCAATAAATTACCACCACTTACAGAACCACTATTATTTCCGGACAATTTGTTCGCTCTGGACAAAGTAGCCTTTGTACATGCAGACCCATGAAAGCATGCTTAAGAATGGTGATGCGTTTTACATTTTTTTTGTTTCTTTCTGGAAACATATTTTTGTGAACTTTTTGATGGAATGCACTAGTAAAGATGTAACCTTTCATTTATAAGAATATTAGTTTGGGATGGTGGTACCCTTTAATCTAATTTACAAAAGACAGCAGAGAGGCTCAAGCAGAGCTGGGTTTCATCTTGTCTGGGCTTCCTACTAAGGACTCCTGGCGGTTTAAACGTAGTTCAAATTCGTAAATCATATGAGCAGTGCCATTTTGCGAACCCGTTGTGCACAGTGCGACATTCGCTCAAGAGTTATGAGTGCGCGCAAACTACCCTAGTTCAAAATGGCGACCCACAGTCTATCATCCCCACGCTTGATGATCTTTAAGCAGGGCTTGTCACTTACAGTTGCTTCATGGCCTAGGGCTAGTAAAAATTGGTGACAGGGCATGACAATTTATAAAAGTGATAGTGGCTCTATAGCATCTAGATTTTTAAACTAAAAATACCAAAATATTAAAGGAAATCCTCCTCATTCATACCTGCACTTATTATCAACATTAGGGAGTAAGATTTTGAAAAGTAGAGAAGTTTTGGGGTTAGTAAAATCTTTGTTTCAGGCCATAAAAACATTGAGAGAAAATAATGTTACTAAACCAAGGTTTGGGGGAAAATGTAAAACATGCACAAAATGTTAGATTGAGAGTACATTTTTTTTCAAACTGAATTTTAGTAACCAAAACATTACAACTAATAGTAATAACTCCACCATGCTCAAAAGGAATGCAAAATAACAAATGAATAGGTAAAAAGCCTGTTATCATTAAAACAAAAAAGCCTTTAAGACTGAAGAGGGCACTCTCTCAAAACTCATTAGTTTCAACCGTTTCAAATAAAATATTGTGCATGTGATGTTTTGTTGAAATAGTGATTCGAAAAAAATTGTGATGAGCAGCGCCCTCTCTACCAAAAGTAAACTACCCCTTTAACGGCTGGTTCAAAATTCTTTAATAAGTGTGCGGCCCTGTATTTATTACAAATAGTTATATTTATGGATATTTCAGCCATTTCTGAACCGATTTCGATCAAATAAAGTTTATTCTGTCATTAAAATATTATGCTCTTTCAAATTTGACACTCAGTTTTTCATTATCTCACAAAAAAATTATTTTGTGTAGCGCCCTCTATTCCAAAACTCAATTATCCCTTTAAACCATTTAGAACTTGAATGACAAAAGAAAATTGGACTCATGAATGTCTCTTGGTCTAATACACGAGATACTTAACCGTAAACTGGACTATAACGTATTTGCTTTGTCGCACCATTATTTTAAGTCGTTTATATCGCACGCTATTGTGCACAATCGACTTTGTCCATAGTCCGTAGGCCTACCTTATCAACCAACTTTCATTACTAAAAGTATTCGGGATTTGTTTGGAAATATGCATTTAAAGAATAATTATGTACAAATACTCTTCAATCTTTGGACATGTAAAACAAAGCTGATATTATCATAAGGAAATAAAGGGATAGCTGGATTTTGGTATAGAGGGCGCTGCACAAAACATTGTTTGTGAGATAACATAATAGAACACTGAGTATTAAATTCGAAAGAGCATACAATTTCCATGATAATTTTTTTATTTGATCAAAATCGGTTCAGATATGGCTGAAATATCCATAAACATAACCATTTGTAATAATTATTGGGCCCCAGAATTATTCGAAAATGTTGAACCAGCCGTTAAAGGGGTAGAAAAGTTTAGTAAGGCTGAACCTTAGTAAACAAAACCTGGACAATAACATTGTTATAACTCCACCATGCTCGAAAGGTATAGAAAGTTACAAATGACTGTGTTTTTATGGCTCTTTTGAAATAATCACAGGGTTTTTACTTAGTAAGTATGAAGTCTGTGACCATTCAAACAGAGCCATGAAAACACAAAAGGGCGCTCTCTGAAAAGCACTAGTTTCAACCTTTTTTCATACAGAAGTATGCGTCTTGAAATAATTATTAAATAGAAAGATCATCAACAACTACTAAAAAGCCTATTTTGAAAAATGTTGAAAAGGTGTATTAAAGCAATTAATTGTTTTGTTTCAAAGCATCATATAAATCTTGGGCCCAGATGAATTCTGATTGGATATATATCTTGATATTTAAGCCGTTTGTGAACCGATTTTGATCAAATAAACTTTATCTTGTCATTAAAATTCTATGTTATTTCAAATTTGACCCTCGAGTTTTCATTATCTCACAAACAAAAATTGCGGCGCCCTCGAAACCACAACTGAACTACTTTTTGAAATTTATTTTTAAATGCTTCCTCTTTTTAAAAAAAATAAAAAAGCGATATTTAATAGTTGTTGATTATCTCTCACTGTCTAATCACTGTTTCAACAAAACATTACATTCGCAATATTTCATTTAGAAATATTTATTTATTCAGTATTTAGAGATCGACCTTTTGAGCTTGAATGGCTCTTTTTTTTTTTATGATAACGGGCTTTTTACTTTGTCATTTATAACTGTTCTATTCCTTACGAGCATGGTGGAGTTATAACTGTTAGTTTATAATGTAATGGTGCAGGTTTTGGTTACTAAAATTAAGTTTGATCAAAAATTGTACTCTCTTTACCAAAACTAAACTTTCCCTTTAAAAATATGAATATCCTATTCACCTGCGATAATTCTAATTGACAATTTGTTTCAAGTCCAGTTCTGCCTATAATAATGATGCATCCTGGTACTACTAGTAGTAGTACATTTCCAAGATAATAATTATGATTTGTTTGTAATGTAATACCTATCTCTTTATTTTTAGCATTGAATAACTATGAGTGTTTGGTAATTGCTATCCACGATTACTTTTTTGTATAAAAGGTGAATAAACCGTTTAGGAACTCATTGTATTAAAGGGGTAGTTTAGTTTTGGTAGAGAGGGCGCTGCACATCACAATTTTGTTGTGAGGTAATGAAAAACAGAGTGTCGAATTTGAGAGAACATGCAATTTTAATGGCAGAATAAACTTTATTTGGTCAAAATCGACCCAGAAACGGCTGAAATATCAATAAATATATCTGATCGTATAATTATTTGGGGCCCAAATAATTAGACGATTTTTCAAAAAATAAAAAAAATGTTTGCACTTTTTCAAAAATTTTCTGAAGTGTTTTTTAAATAGTTGTTGATGATCTCTCTATTTAATCATTATTTCAATAAAACATCACAATGCATAATTTTGTATGAAAAATGGTTGAAACCAATGCCTTTTTAGAAAGCACCCTCTTGTGTTTTAATGGCTCTTTTTGAATGAAAACGGGCTTTTTACTTAGTCGTTTGTAATTTTGTATACCTTTCGAGCATGGTGGAGTTATAACTATTAATTTATAATGTTACTGTCCAGGTTTGGTTACTAAAGTTCAGCCTTACCAAAACTGTACTACCCCTTTAATTGTAACGAATGAACAATGAATACGGAATATTTTCAATTGAACGTGTCTGACGAACATGGTTAAGTGGTTTTTAAAACAAATTTGGCACTCAGAGGGATCCCTATCAATGCGTCATGGGGCAGGATTTTCAAATTTGTAATGTTATTCTAGCCGTGTCAAAGCAGCATTCAAATTCGTAAATAGTCGTTCAAAATCACGTCTGAGCAAGTGAATTTGCACAAAGAGCATACCGTTTCATCAATGGTCATTTAAACTGTCACGTAGTTCACGTTGGCGCTACTGCACATTCGCGAATTCGAGTGCCCATAAATGAACACGAAACCGTATGCGTATGCATGAATTCGTTTGCACTTAAATGGAATTTGAAAGACCGATACCAACGATTACGCGGCAATGCGTGAATTTGAATGAGCCTTAATGAATTCGATTGAAAAAAGTGTCAAATTTAGCGGGAAACCCTATATTAGCATTATTTTAATTAATGTCATTGATCATGTCCAGCATGGTTTGACAAATTTCTTTATAATGTGTGCTGACTCAACCATGGAATAATCTTATATGCACACATTTTTTTTATTTAATACCATATACATTTTTTGGCGTGACGAAAAGTTGAAACATTTATTGGTTATGAAACTATAAGCAGTTGTTTAGGGAGTAGCTATTTTCGGGGTCGATTTATTTAAAGATGTAGTCATTTAAGTTTCTACGCAGTATAGTGTGCTTAACCCCTCTTTCTTTCATTTCAATTTCTAACAGCGTATAGAGACATATGCGCGTTATAATTTATTGTTTTTTAATTATTATATATACATATCTCTTGGTCATTTGTTTCCCAACTGACGAAGATCATGCCAGGATTGAAAGCTAGGGTTTATACGACTCTCGTATTGTCACATTCGCGATATTTAGTAGATATTGCAGTTTTCTGCAGTATTTATTTTTGTCTTGATATATCTCTTGATAGATTTACGTCCATAGTAATGGAAGAACGGTATTCTAAACAGGGATACGGCCCATTGTATAATTTTATTTGTAAAGTCACAAAGAATACATGCAAAGTCATTGCAATGGCATTCTAAAGAAAAACAAAATATTTTAAATTACTTCAGTAACAAAATAGCTCTGATTTGCAACAGGTAACGTATTAGATATTCAACATGTTTAAAAGATGATCGGATTGTTTGACTTTGACTAATTTGTATTGCTCGTATTGCTACTCTGGAACATTAATGTATATTCACAGTTTCTTTTTAATTTTCGATTACCCTTGAACTAATGACAGTCCAGAATCCAGTGACTCACAACCATCCAGCCACACCCAACAATCGATGATGACCGAGCCACCCAGGAGCATCCAACCAGACTCACAACCATCCAGCCACACCCAACAATCGATGATCAAGCCACCCAGCAACAATCAACCATACTCACAATCATCCAGCCGCACCAAACAACCGATCGTGACCGAGCCACCCAGGAACATCCAACCAGTCTCACAATCATTAAGCCACACACAACAATCGATCATGACAGAGCCACCAAGCAACAGTCAACCAGACTCACAAGAAGCCAGCCACAACCAACAATTGATCATGCCTGAGCCACCCAACAACACCCAAACAGACCCACAACCATCCAGTCACACCCAACAATCGATCATGACAGAGCCACCCAACAACAGTCAACCAGACTCACAAGAAGCCAGCCACAACCAACAATTGATCATGCCTGAGCCACCCAACAACACCCAAACAGACCCACAACCATCCAGTCACACCCAACAATCGATCATGACCGAGCCACCCAGGACCCAACAATCGATAATCGAGCCACCTCCATCAACCACCTACATCCAACCAGACGTACAACCATTAAGCAATATCCAACCAGACACACAACTTCCCAGCCACACCGAACAAGCCACCGAGCCACCGGGTAACATCCAATCAGACTCACATCCATCCAGCGATACCGAGTCAAACTACAGCAGCCAACTATCCAGTGATTCACCAACCAAACAGACTCAACCTCCAATCAGAAGGCTACTCTCAGGAATGTGCAATGTATGCAGTAGAAGACAGCGATCCAGCGAATCACAACCCAGTGATTCACAACCTAATCAGACTCAACCTCCAATCAGAAGACTCCTTACAAGAATGTGCAATTTATGCAGGAGAAGACAACGATCCAGTTATACACCTGTACAGACCAATCTGAGCTAGAATATATAAGCCTACAGAAAATTGCGAGATTAAATAGATTGTTTGTCCTAGAGATAATCATGCGCCTCGGAATAGTTTTACTATATATCTGGCGCAATAGAAGTGCTGAACAAGTAAGAAAATAAGAGGTGTTCTGGCTCGATATGATAAGCGCTTAACTGCCAATCACGGGATCTGAGTTGAAACCGATCGATTCCCCGGCATATATTTCCTTCAGCAAGACATTCAATCTATATTGCTGCTCTGTACACAAGAGCATTATATGAGTACAATGGTCGGGTGTTCATAAGTATTGCTCAATTGGAAGCATATGGCTGATATGCTCTCCGGGGAGTTTAGAAAGCACGCATTATATCTGTGTATGTTTCAACTGTACTTAATGACTCTGGGTATTAGCAATATAGATAAATGCGCTCTAAAAGCATGATAGGTGACCATTATTAGTAAAGTGAGGTGTAAGCAGGAGCAACAACGTAATCCACCTCATCATACAATGTGTGTGAATTATCATCAATATTATTATGTATAGATGCAAGCCACTGCTCGTTCAATACATTTTTTGACGCAGCTTTATTGTATGAAAGTCGCATATATCGCAGGCTTTTGTGTACAATCTTCTTTGTTGATAGCAAAGATCTTAATTAGTAGGCTTACCTTATCACGTACCATTCATAGCTAAAAAATACTCGGGATTTTTCAGGAATATGTGTGTAAAAATTTGGTATGTACAATTTCTCTTCAATCATTGATCATTTTATTTTAAAAAGGTGCTTTTAGCATTATAAAATGTGAATATCATATTTGCTGGCATCCTGCGACCATTTCAACTGACATGTTATTTCCATGTCCATTTATGTCTACATTATATGATGCATCATGGTTACTCATGTCCAAGTAACTATTTACATCATATAAACTCATTTTCTCTAGCATTAAATAACTATGATTTTTATGCTGGTAATGCCTATCTCACCATTAGTAATATTTAGACTCTATACAAAGCTGAACATTCTCAGTATTCAGTATTGTATGAATTGGGGGATTATTCATGTAAACGTGTTTGAAGAACTTGGTCAAGTGAATTCTTGACATTGAATATGGCACTCAGAGGGATCAATCATAGCGTCATGATTCATGATTATATTTAATGTCATTCTTTTACAAAATTAATAATCAAAACTATAAATATACATTTGAAATCAATCATTTTTATTTCATTGTTTAGAAGGTTTAACGACTCAATATAGCTAAATAGCAATGTGGACATTGTAAGTCAGACCAAACACTGACAAGCACGCTTGTGAATCTATACCCATTTTGCATGCAGAATAAGCCTATTTTATAGCTAGTCGTCATCATGAGACATCATGAGACAGCATGAGACATTATCTTTTTTAGCATAGAAAGAGGAGTGTCAGTTAGTTGTAAGCGCCAAGCGTGTCATACTGTGACAGACATGGCGCTATGTGAATCGCCACTAGTATTACTATTATCATTTCATAATTTATGTAATTGACAATGTTCAGCATGGTCTGAATTCTAGTCGTGAGGTATTCATATTGAGGCGCACTCACTCCTCAATATAATTTGTTTTCATTTTATTGCAATATATTTGGGATACAGCACAGTTGTGATACACACATTATTTTGTCACTGCAGCTCTATGATACTATTTTACTGTAATTGTTACTGTTTTTACTGCTTACTGTTTTTATTATTTGTGTTTGTTTCAAGTCATTCTGAATTGTTCCATATGGATGGTTATGTCCAAGCCAGTCAATTCACGATTTTAATGTAAATTAGTAGAACGATATAACGATTGTTTGATGATGATTATGCATGTTCTTCAAAATGATTTTGAATACTCTATACTTCATAATGTTTTGAGTGTAATTCGTGTACATGATATATTGATTCATATTAAATGACATTCATTTATCAATGACATTTCTTCAATTAATTTGATAATATTGTTTATAGCACAAATGCCGGATCCCATAACCTTGTTATTTCAACTCTTATTCAGTATTTTTGTGATATGACAATTAGCCACTATAAGGTCAGCTGACATATTGGTTTTAAGATTGTAAGTTATAGATTGGCAATGTTTGTAGTTGTTGCATTTTAATTATGATGCTTGACGGGTTCGTATTATATTTCATGACAATAATGGATTTGCATATTCTGCCATGAGAGATAAGGTTACTGTCTCCTAAATCTGTTTAGGAACATGGTAATTTAAGCATGTTATAATAATTTTACTTTGTCATTTATGCCAAACTGGTTGTTTATGTATGATTATAGAATGGGTTGATAAATCCCTGCAATCTGATTGGTTGAGAGCAAAATTTGTGCAGACAATTAATTGTACTGGATGCATGAAAAGTCCGGTAAAAAAATCATGCGTCCGGTAAAAATGTCATGCGTCCGGTAAAAAATGTCATGCGTCCGGTAAAAAAATCATGCGTCCGGTAAACAATTTCATGCGTCCGGTAAAACATTTCATGAGTCCGGTAAAATTAATTCATGCATCCGGTAATTTTTCTAATTTTTAATTTTTTGACTTTTTGGGGGGCGTAACAATGCCCATTCTATAAAACAGATGATGCGCAAGTTTATTGCGTGGGTCGGTAACTATGGAAACTAGTCTAAACCCACTCGGCTTCGCCTCGTGGGTTTAACAGTTTCATAGTTACCTTGTGCAAACAATTCCTACCGACCCACTCATACCTGCGCATCATTTGTATAATAACACATATATACCTTTACTGTGTAATATGTCTCGCAATATGTACAAATAATTAATTTGATTCGTTTGAAATGTTCATATCTGTGCTAAAATGCAATATTTGAAAACAATACACGAAACATAAAGTGAAGAGTGCTCCGTACTTCTTCTGCGCATTATGCAATGTGAATGTTAATGATTGTTTCTCACATTCACTACATTTGTTTTCCGTATATTATATAACTTTATACATATCCAAGTTGAAGTTAATGAGATTAACAATGAGAGTAACAATTATATATCATGCATCATTTACTTTATCAAGATAGATGACCAAAAAATATATTGACAACAAATTGGAGTAAAACATGCATTAGTTATTAAGTATTTCTAAAATAACGAATAATGTTTTTCCTTTCTTTTCTTATTGGTATTTTGAGTTCGTAATCCCCTATTCAAAATTGTTAACCCATCCGGGCATTTTCATCATGTAAAATGTACCGTAATACAAATTAAAATGTAACTGTTGATAATATTTGGTTATGTTTATAATTGCGATAATAATTGTTGTTCGTGATGATCATAGATGTTAAACCATGCATTACTATCAACGATGTATAAATGTGCATCAACAAATCGAAAAACTCTGTGGCTATTAATGCAATTAATTATTGAACAGTATGCTATATGTGTTCATGGACTACACTGAAGTATCGTGTATCATTTCTTATTGTGGTTACTCTACCTGCCACAGTCACTTATTCATATCATTGTGTGTATCAATGGCTTTCACAGAAACTAACATTGATCATGTATAATATTTAGCCTAAGTAAGTTAAATGCATTTTTTGTGAATTAAATAATAATATATTTACCATTAAATAATAATGATTTCCTATATTTCTTTCCAATTGTAAAACGATGCATATTGTTTGACCAATCGTATCTTAGCTACGTAATCATACCTCAAGTTGAACATTCTTTGTGTAGATTTCATAGTGTGCAACCATGTTGGTTTCCAAATCACTATGTTCTTTAGAATTAAAGTGTAAATGTTGGTTGAGAAACAAAAGGGCGCTAAGTCACTTCTTGTACTTCCGAGATAATTATGTGTAACGCTTTTATAGGAGCTTTGTACAAACTCATTCCGCACTTTGTATTTTTATAAATATATCCCAAATAGGAAATAACTATTGTCTGTAATTTGGCATCGCATAGAGACGGTCACGAGCTGCAAGAACGGTTTGCAGATCAATTTAGTGAAAGAGCAAAATATTATAGCGCCTTTTGTCTTATTCCCAGGGCAAGCCCAAGCTATTGACCAATTTTGTCCCACGCCTTGCGCAAGCATAAGTTTGCACACAATTAGTTATGCATTGGTGATTTCACTTATTATTTATGTCATTGATACAGTTATGTTACTTGGTATCATCTAAATGTTACCCAAAAACTAAAGTATTACTTTCTGAAATTAAGTAACGCAGAACGATCAGATGTTATACGAGACAAGTAACATTATGATAACTTGACCCATGGTATAGATATTGTGAGGTAATCGTTTGTCTGTATTGTTATAATTGGTTATCGTCCTACCAAGAATCAGTACTGAAACAATGTCAGGTAGTATTTGTCATACTGAATAATTTCAATTAAAATCATTGAAGAGTCTTTCATTCTGAACAAGATGTTATTTTCCTTTGTCCACCCTTGCCAGTATGACTACCTCTACCTATGTCGTACTGATACTACACTGTACTTCCTAAATGATGATGAAGTTGATGATGATGATGATGATGATGATGATGATGATGATGATGATGATGATGATGATGATGATGATGATGATGATGATGAATTAGACGAAGAAGAAGAAGAAGAAGATGAAGAAGAAGAAGAAGAAAACAAAATAAGAAGAAGGTGAAGAAAAAGAAATTGTAATAACAATGATGATGATGATGATGATGATGATGATGATGATGATGATGATGATGATGATGATGATGATGATGATGATAATGACATATTGACAGTTGTACGCTGTTCAAAAGCTTCTGGGGACTCTGCTCCCCTCCCCTCCGGATCCCAGCATGCATACACCCTTAATCAGTCACATGAACTTCACCATTTCAAGCATCGAGCTCAATTGTCGGTGCTCTCAGAGCAGATTTTCTTTCATCTGTTGCCCCCTCCCCCTTGATATTGCAGACAAACACTGCATTTTTTTCCTACAAATTATTCAGAGCTTATTGCCGGGCTTATTTCATGTAATTAGAGCTTGTTGAGTAAAGAAATTGATGCCATCCAAGCTGTCCCTGTTTGTCGTATTTTAGATTAGAATATTAATGGAACAACTCTTTACTAGCTTTATTTTGATAATATATTCATAGAGAACACGAAATGTGTGGCATAAATATTGTCTACTTCATTTTGCTGACGTGTTGGAACACATTACTGCTAAACACGAGTTGCCGACATGAGCCTGTTTTTGTTAGAGCTGGTCACATCTAACATGTCTAGCGATCAGATTTTGGGATTATATCTAGTTCAATCGGCCCATTCTAGTTACTTCTCAAGAACACTTCCTACTAGACGTATGGTGGTGCGAATCGTCGAACCTTTATGTGAGTATAATTGTGTGTTCTTTATCAATTAAACCGCGTGGCATTCGGAGCTAGGCACAATGGGGACTCGTGCTTCCCAATCTAGTTGAACAAAACATAGTGATAACATTAATAAGAGAAACAATTGTTTGTACCAACTCAAGATGCTGGCAATTAAAATTATCTAAAGGAGGGTGTACAATTCTACATTTCACAATCCAACACTGATCTAAACAAAATTATGGCTATAAGGTTCCCGGCTGTAATTTTTAAGTAGGCTTCAAACTAGTCAGACCTTATAAATCATGTTATCTCAATCAATACATATACACACTTCTATCCCATAATATTGAAATCATTATTAATACCATCCTGAATATCATTTGAAACCTTCGTTATTATAATTGAATTACATTTCTTTATTTAGACATATGAAATGACAATTATTGGTATTGATTATATTGTTAATAATTACGATTATTAAATGTCAGTGCATTGTATATAATATTTTAGAATTTGCATTATGAAATCAATTAATATAATGAAGTATAAATACAAATATATATAAACGATAAGAATTTTAAATTATTATCAATAAATGTTACACTGATATTCAAATGTAAATACTATACTCACTATTATGTGTACGTTTTAGAAGTAATAGGCAATGATATGTTATTTCAAATGGTCGGTGATGAAAGCGTATTTGCATTTGTAGTGTGTGGGCCGTTTCCCATTACTGCTATTTGGCCTCAATGTAAGAGTTGACACCAAAAAAAGTGTAGCAATGAAACTATGGCTTTCGGCTACTATTATCATTTAGAAGGTGAACAGACATTTAATTTGATACATGACTTGGCAATTTTGGGCTACTAAATCCCATGAAATCCTTCTGTGAACAAAAGATGATGGGAGCGGCCATGTTCGTGTAACTATATACCGGACATGCTTCGCAAATTATGCCGTCTGTGCGGACTGTCCGAACAAAAAGAAAATCTTTTCACTGATTTGCAGACTCGTCAAAGCGTCTACAAGTATTCAAACAATGGTTTGGTCCCGGGGGGCCACTCAACTATATTGCTGTACACACGCGCGACCAAAAAAACGCGTAAAAAGGGTCCTTTTTGCCAATCATGGCGCGTCACGCGCGTGACGCGTTTAGGGTGTCAAAAAGGCCAAAATCAGAAGAAAAAAAGGGTATGTTTGTGGAGTTAAACAAATACGCGTTTAGGGTATCTTTTTCTCCAAACTTGTTTCCCGGACTTGTCTGGAGTTTGCCGGGGATTTTGTGCGAGAGCAATTGTTGACGTAGACCTTGTTTAGGGGTTATACTAACCCTAGGTTATACTTGTTTAGGGGGCAAAATTGTCAAAAAAAGCACGCGAAAATACTTGAATAGGGAATAAATTTGACCAATGGATAACACTTGTGTAGGATGGGTTTGAAAAACCTGTGGTTGCGCGTGTGTACAGCAATATAGTTAAGTGCCCCCCCCCCCCCCCCGGGGGTTTGGTGCGGTGAAAACCATTGATCAATCACAGTGGTTTGGGGGACCATAACCACTGCAGGCAGACAAATCTGGGACGGGGTTCCCGCTCCATGGTGCTTTACAGAGGACTTTAATGTTCTCTACCAGTATTGCGAACTCGGGAAGTTCGACCCAGATTGCCGAAAACATTCAGAGGGTAGTCACTATTCGTCACTTACTTAGCACTAAGCACTTAATGCTATTCTAGAAAAGGCTCAGTGATATATACATTGTCACAATACCAGTACATCACCATCTTATTCTATCAACACTATCATGGTAACTCAATGGAAGCCGCTATTAATACTAACACCACACACGGGATAGTACAGCGCTGGTCAAATTGAACTTTAGTAACTACAACTCATAAGATTGATTTATAACTAAGCTTTATAAATCCATTTAAATTTGTATTTCAACATCTCAATGGAAATTGTCTTGGGGTCACAATATCACATTTCATAACAATTAATCAGTATTCGTATAATACTAACATCTGAACATACATACATTATCAAAGACCATTATAAACGTAATTATGGAAAATTACTAAAATGAAAGTGAAGAGTGAGATAAGGAACAAGTATAAAAGGGAAAGTGAGAAAGGCAAAATTAGAGAAGGGGGAACAACATAGAAGGGAAAAGGAGAAAGAGATACATTGAGACATGAGAGATATAATGCAGTTACATAATCATTTAGATTATACTATGGAAATAATATGCACAAAATTGAAAGCAAACTGCTGTGCAGGGTAATGTACCGTGCTCGAATGGTAGGAAAACATATACATATCTTTATATTAAAGTTATATATAGCAGGCTGTTTTCATTTCATCATTATCATCACATTAAAGTCGATCGTTACTTAACCACTATTCTTATCATCAAGGCACACATCACAAAGACTAGGATTACCATAAATAGCAGTATCGTTATCATCATCATCGTCATCATCACATCATCATCATCGTCATCATCACATCATCATCATTGTCATCATTACATCATCATCATCATCATCTCCATCGTTATCACTATTATCATCATCATAATTACCACCATTACGATGATACTAGTTATTAACTAGTATCTTAAAATGCAATCACCATCACCACATCCATCACCATCATCAGTATTGTCATCATCATCACCATGATAATTGCTACATAACCAGTATCCTACTCATCGACCCATACATCACCATCATCAGCATTAAAGTCAGTAGCATTGTCATCATCATTGTTAGGTTTCACATTTTAGTAATTATTATATCAAGGTGTCATAGATCACGCAATTTCGTGTGTTTTTTTTTCGCTACGCACTATGTTATGGATTTATATTTGTTAATGGGATTGAACACTTGTTTTACTCATACACTTGAACTATTCTGTGAATATCACTTATCAGTAATAAAGTAAACACATTTGTTTAACATTTATAATATGTTGTATCTGATTGAATTGCTGCAGACCCAAAAGAATGCTACGTAACGGACCGCGCTGCTGATTACAGAGGCCTTGTGAACGTGACCCGAAGCGGCATCACGTGCCAGAACTGGAACGATCAGAACCCCCAACGCCACCCTTACACCCAATAGGCTATAGGCAACCACAACTTCTGTCGCAATCCCGCACCTTACAACGGCTATGCCTGGTGCTACACTACTGACCACCAGGTGGAATGGGAGTACTGCGATATTGGCCTGCCCAAGTCGTCGTGTAGTGGTACCGTTGATAGTGGTGGTGATAAGAATGAGAGGCATGTTGTGCAGTGGAAGGCATAGATGCGAACCAGTAATTGCTTTTACTGAGCTCTCTATCTAATGACTGTTCTTATAATAATTATTCGGTTTTTATTACCTACGTTACTACGAAACTCTAGACTTCTATTTACAAGAGTCACAGTTTAGGAGTGTTGTAGTACCACAATGTAGACCCGTGGAGTTGTAACCCCACTATAAACCCACCATATGATATGTGGATGTTTTCACTGAGCCATACCCCTGCTATTGACTTTTGTTTTAAATCCGT
This sequence comes from Echinarachnius parma, assembly GCA_037951105.1. NCBI lineage: Eukaryota > Metazoa > Echinodermata > Echinoidea > Clypeasteroida > Echinarachniidae > Echinarachnius > Echinarachnius parma. Next base: position 32,039 of record JBAMJV010010617.1, on the reverse strand, counting down.
TTACTTTGCGTGAGTGAACTTATTGTACGTTACTATCACCAGAGCAGATACTAGACCTTTTTTTTGTTTTTACTCACTTTACAAGTCAAGATGTCTTGACTATGCTTTGTTATCGTTATATGTCCAATACAACCAGACAGGCCCGACTGCAGAGCATGCTGACACAAGTCCGAAAGAGGGCGTACGATTTCGATTCGTTGACACAGAAATACAATATAGAAATGATGATAACTGTTACGCCCTCTCTCGAACTTCGCGCAGTAGCAGGGCTAACTAATGGTAGCATAGTCAGGAATCTTGACTAACACTTCACCCTGTTATACCATGTTTCCATAAGTGCCCGAATCGCTACGCCCCGGGGGTGTTACTTCACATTCAAAATCAAAAGTGTCAAACATATGGGATCGTTCTCGAAGTGAACACTGCCTCCCTATTTGTGGAGTTTCGAGTACATTATCAACAAACCTCCCACCCCCCCCCCCCCCCCTGCCCCCCCCCCCCCCGTTTTAGCACACAAACGGATATAATTTGGTATATAGAAATAACCCAAATGTTTGCATTTCGAGTAACCGAGCATGGTGGCTTAGCGGTTAGAGTGTCCGCCTCATGCACGGGAGGTCCCGGGTTCGAACCCAGACTGAGTCATACTAAAGAGCTATTATATACTGGAGTCACAATAAATTAAAATCCTTTATCCTTTATGGGGCGTTCCCACTGTCGTGCGATTAGTTACGATCGCCACGATTGGCCATTCGTATCTGATCGTGAAGTAATCGTGGTGATCGTATCAGATATTATCAGATCGTAAGGTCAGTCGTGGCAATCGTGTTGATCGTAGGAAATTTTTGGAACGGTTCAAAAAATTTCTACGATCAACACGATTAATTATCAATCGTAATAATCGCATCGGATCGTATTGGATCGTATTGGATCGTAACAAAGCGCATCTAATCGTGCTTCCAAATCGTGGTGATCGGGATCAACCTTGGACACCACGCTCTGTTAAGATGTGATGCGATCTCCCACGATCTGTTACGATCTATGGCGCTCTGTCGGGTACCATCGTTCACTACCTAACACGAATGACTCACGAGCAGATACGAGTTGATACAGGTAGATACGAGTAAATGCGAGTAGATACGATTAGTCACGCTTTCCACGTACGTTCACGATCTGTTATGAGATTTCGCGCCCATATATACCGGACAAGAATGAATGCGAGCACATTGTCACTGTCAACTTGCATCTGCTTAATTTTGAAGCCTTTGAGAGATGCCACCCCAGGGTACAAGACGCAAGAAGGGAAAAGGCCAGACTATCACACCCCCTGAGCCTGACCCAGTCCAGCCAGAGGCAGCACCAGAGGAGGATGAGGAGACCACCCCACCCAGAAAGCAAAGAGAAAGAAAAAACAGTACCTGACTTCACTGACTGAAAAGCAAAAAGTGGAGATCATCGAGTTCCTCATACAAAATGAGGTTCTCTACAGCAAACTCCTTGCGGGTTTCAAAGATGTCACCCAGAAGGGGGATCTCTGGGCTGCCACGATAGACACTACTGTGGCGCAACTTAAAACATGGTACACAAGCCTGAGGACCATGATAGGCCGGCTGAAGAAACGCGCCAAGAAGAGTGGGTCAAGAGGAGATGTCATTACTGACATGAACAGCACCGAGAAGTGGGTGTAGGATAAGTTTTCCTTTTTGATCCCTTACACTGAGACGGTGGATGCCAGAAACGTGGCCTCCTTTGCAGCAGCAGCAACAAGTGCCGCATGGCGTCATGAGGTATAGTTCCTGAGTGCGAAGGCGTCATCCCCCAGGATGGAGAAGGGCATGTCTTGGTGGTCATCAGGGCTTGCAGTCAGAAGGCAGGGTGGGGGAGTCCTAGGGGCTTCCTCTTCCAGGCTCAGAGTCACCAAATATATGAGAATCCGACATGTGTCATTTTCCACCAAACTCGATTCACACAAACTTGCAATCTGCATCCACCATCGCTAGGATTGGTATCAGAAAAGGCCTTTGTAATTGTAGTACAGACTGCCAGTGTGGTGTGGCTTCTTGATAGCAATGTGTTTGCCATCCAGGGCTCCAATGGCGTGGGGGATGTTCCATCTCTGCTCTTAGCTACGGCTGTCCAGGCTTCGGGGGCCACATGTAGGCTAAACACATCATCTTTGTACGCTTGCACAATTGTCTGGCACACTTCTGGAACTATCTCTGAGATACTGGACACTTCACACCTGAGGGCATACGCAAGGGACCGATAGTTGTTTCCAGTGACAAGGTGACTCAATGTCACTGCCAGTCAGTCCAGGTGAGAGGGGTTGCCTGGAACTTCACCGAGACTTCACCGAAGAGCTGTGGTGTTAACCTGGTGTATTTTTGGAACGCTACTGGATCTTCCAGCCACAATTGGGTGTCTATGAGGCTGGAGAACTGGCCAAGCTGTTGTCTCCTCTCCTCTCCTCTAAGAGCCATGGTCGCAATCAGCACCAGCTCTCTTGGCCCTCTGTGGTTGGGTTGTGGCGGGTTTGGCTGCTGCTCGTCTTCTTCCTCTCTGGTGATAATGTAAGCATACGATAATGTAAGCATGGCAGAAGTTGAGGATGATGACAACGTGACATTTTCAGTGTTGAGGATGATGACAACGTGACATTTGCAGTGTTGTGGATGATGACAACGTGACATTTGCAGTGTTGAGGATGATGACAACGTGACATTTGCAGTATTACTATACTGCAAATGTCACGTTGTCATCATCCTCAACTTCTGCCATCATCAATAACTGTGGATTGTAGTATTCACTCTGTAGAATTGTTCAAGAAACAATTAAGTCCATGGTCAGTCGGGCTGTATATATATCCGTCGGAGTCCAATCGTAGCTCAAATCGTTATCACTCTCGATCCTCATCGTGAAATACATCGCGAACACAATCGTATCATATCGCAACAGAGCGCATCGTTTCGTGATGAACGTATCGGAAGGTATCCGAACGTATCTGCACGTTCCCGATCGTCCCAAATCGGGGACCCCGATCGTGATGATCGTGTCACATCGAGGTCCAATCGTGGACTCAATCGGGACAATCCTATCGGAACGTATATGATCGTATCTGAACGGGAGACCAGATCGTGACAGATCGTGGCACCTGAAATTGACCAATCGTGAACATATCGCATCCAAGCGCACCAGATCGTACCAGAACGTATCGACTCGCATCACCTCGTATCTAAACCTGAAATTTCAGAGAAGTTCCACGATCAGCTACAAATGGCCAATCGTGGCATTCGTAACGGGTCGCACGACAGTGGGAACGCCGCATTACTAGATGTTCGATGCCGCCACGGTCAACTATGCAGTGAATGTGCTAATTTGAATTGGACCTGAATTTGACTTGCAGGTGGAGAAAACAATGACGTTTTGGTTGATTACATACACATTGACACATTGGCACATTTCAAAGTGAGGTGTACTTTGTTATTATAATCACTTTTTGCAAACCCTAAATCAACTTATTCGAGTGTTTCTCAATAAGAGATATATTCATAGTGAAAATTAACGCAGTGGGGGTGCCTGGACACTATTGTGATGTGTCTTATCAATTAGATTGATATCTCAAGATGATTATGTGTTAATGTCAATTGTCGGAAATGATCGGAAAGTGGAGAAATACTGTTTCAAAGAATCATAATAATTCAAGAATTATCTGGATTTGTTCTTAATTCATGTAGGAAATGATTACAATTTAATCTCCATTTGACAGCGCGTCTATCAGGTCTACCACTAAACATACAATAGTCACAAGTAAATCAATATTAGTTTAATTATCTTGAAATTTCAAAATCTTTAGCAGTTAATTAGCTAGTCGTTTTGTTCGCCTTTAGAATATAAACAGGTGTTTGAATCAATTAGTGACAGTTGTGACTCCATCCATGGTAACTCTTTGGTCATACCAAAGACTTTTAAAATGGTACCTTCTACCTTCTAGCCAGGTGCTGGGCATTTATAGAATGGAGAATGGAAAGTTAATCACACGAGTTACCAGAGGAATGGCCCCCTTCTGTAGCTTTCGCTACATTTAGTATACGTGTGGCCTAGGGCTAATGAATCGGAGATAGGCGCCGCCTTATGTGCCAACATTGGCACGGGATGAACTTAACTTAACTTGCATTTCGAGTACAAATTAACCAAACCACCCCCTGTGGCCCTCCGAGAAATGTATCTTAGTTTTAGTTTACCCTTTAGTTACGGGATTTTGTTTAATACTATATATTTAATGTACCTTGAATACATTTATGTATAATATTTGTATAACAATATTTACAAATGTGATTGAATTGAAGAATTATAACCATAATAAAGGCATTTGTTAGAGTGTGTTTTTTGTGTTTTGTTATTATATCTAAAACTATCTAGGTCATATAAATTCAGTTAGAGTATATTAGGGCTCCATATTGTATATTACGTTTGTGTTGTTATCCGACTGTTACTTCAGGGAGAAGATTATACCAAAACAAGTTTAACAAAAGCGTTTTCTTTCGAACTATTCGAACTATTTGATGACCTCCTTGTTTATATATTCGAATGTCATAAATGTTGAGTCCTACGATGATAATGATACTGATGATAATAGATGATGATAATAATGATGAAGATGATAATGATGGTGGTGGTAGTGATGATGATGATAGTGAAAATATATGATGATGGTATTGATGAATGGTGCAGATGATGATGATGTTGAAGCTGATGGTGATGATGGTAATGATGATGTGATTATAGTGATGTTGACAATGATACGTAATGCTGATGATGATGACGATGATGATGATAAAGATGATAATGATAGTCGTGGTGATGGGGATCATGATAATGATGGTGATGGCGTTCATGATGATGATGAAGATTATTAAAGGATAGTTGAGTTCTGGTATTAAGAGTACAGTTTTGGACAAACTGAATTTTAGTAAGCAAAACCTGCACCATCACATTACAAACTAATAGTTATAACTCAACCATGCTAAAAAAAGAATAAAGCATTACACATGACTAAGTAAAAAGCCTGTTATCATTCATCTAGAGCCATTAACACTCAAGAGGACACCCCCTCTAAACACTAATCGGTTTCAACCATTTTAAATACAATATTGTGTATGTGATGTTTCGTTGAAATAGTGATTAGATAGTGAGATAATCAACAACTATCTAAAAAACCTATTGTCTACATTTTTGAAAAGAGGAAGCATTTTTTTGTTTTTATTTAACGGCTGGGTTCAAAATTGTTGAATAATTGTGGGGTCCCACATTTATTGCAAATGATTATGTTTATGGATATTTCAGCCATTTCTGAACCGATTTTGATCAAATAAAGTTATTATGTCATTAAATTGTTCCCCTTTCGAATTTGGCACTCAGTTTTTCATTATCTCACAAAAAAAGTATTTTGTGTAGCGCCCTCTATACCAAAACTCAACTATCCCTTTAAAATAATGATGATGATGATGATGATGATGATGATGATGATGATGATGATGATGATGATGAAATGACGATAGTGGTGGTCGTCGTGGTGCTGGTGGTTGATTTCCAACAAGAAGTAAACCTGCGCAGTTGCTAATAGGTCATTCATATACTAGTCAAGAGAAACACAAGCAAAAATGCTAAAAACATATATAAGTTATTATAATTATTTTTATTGAATTTCAATGCATCATTTGCAGCTATACATGTATGTATAAACGTAAATATAATATAACTTTGTTTGATAACGAATAAACTTGTATTATAAAATAGAAAACACATAAACATATATTGGCAAAAGGGTGTAGTAACTTTGTTGACATGTGCAAAAACTGATGAAAGGTTAATATGATGTATATTTGTGTGATCTGATATGTCCACCGAATGGTGTTTGAAAATTCCTTGGGAAATGAATGTCATATGACCGAGAAATAAGCGAAGATGCAAAGGGATACTCGCATACTCATTGCAATGACTTTGCACACAGTTATAATTATCCACTAGATAATTTTACATATGAACACTACAATCATACATATATTTAAAACAGAACAGTAATTTGGAAAAACCGAAAGCTGTTCCATGCTTCTATTAGTGAGATCCGCTAGAATTCCAAGTAAGTTTTGTGGATGTTAACAATGTTACTATATCCCTTTACAAATACTATATTTTGTCATGATAAGTGTTATAATACGGTCATATCCATGTTTATACTTTACGTTTATTGTTGGCAAAACAACATAATCATAACAGTATGGATTTCGGCCATATAGGTTCCATGTCAAGGGCGACGACTATACAAATCATTTTGTGGAATACTTCTTTTCATCATCACGCTTTGTAATGTGTTATTCTCAATATGTGTTTAATTGTCATGAAAACCCAATGTACTTCTTTAACTTTACAAATAAACGTATGGCGTTGATAATTGATGACGGTCTGACCCTCTTGCTTAGACGGAGACAGTGGTGTGAGGAAACATTAGACGGACGCCCTACAAATATAGGTTTCCTCATTATCTATGGGCGCGAGTGTAAATGCCTACAGAGCACGTAAATTATGTGTATAATTTTCGTAAGATAATTCCCCATGTCCGATTATTTTTGTATGAATTTCGTTTTTTTTCCCCGCGTCATTCTGCACGGATGAGCGAGTGCAACTCGCGTGCCATTGCGTGCCATTGCTGTACACCACAAAAATATAGTTTGTGTCGTTGTATTGAATACTTGCTAGCATAGTAGTGCGGAGATTCACATCACTTTTGATACTAAATAACCAGATGACTGATCAGTCGTTCTCGATGTGATTATGTTGTTTTTCGTTTCAAACTATAATTATATAAAAACGAACTTTGGTTAAGACAATTCTTACATGTTTTGCATGTTTTCGATATGCATACTTTAAACTGTTAGCAGCACGGATTTTAACTGAGACTATCAAATTCAAGGTTCCAGGATCTACTTCTCGTCTTCAGTCGTCTAGCTGGGGCTGACACGAATCGAACTTGGACGTCTGCTGCAAGGTAAAGCATATCTAAATTACACACAGATTTAAACAAATATCAAACAGTAATGTGTTTGGCATTAGCAAGTTTAGTCTTTTCAATATCACACATATTAATGATTGTTAATGTTAATGATTTATAACTTCTACACGTATTAGATAATATATGTAATTCCTGCTGTGAACTTTCAGCATTATAGTTTATAAATAATGTAGAGGTACAGAACATCGCATTATCATGACCACTTTTGCGAACCAATGTATGCCTACGGTGACTTTAAGATATCTTAAAGGGGTAGTTTAGTTTTGGTAGAGAGGGCGCTGCACATCACCACTTTTTTATGAGGTAATGAAAAACTGAGTGTCGAATTTGAGAGAACATGCAATTTTAATGGCAGAATAAACTTTATTTGGTCAAAATCGACCCAGAAACGGCTGAAATATCAATAAATATATCTGACCCTATAATTATTTAGGGCCCAAATAATTAGCTGATTTTTTCAAAAAATTTAAAAATGCTTGCACTTTTTCAAAATGTTCAAAAGCATTTTTTAAATAGCTGTTGATGATCTCTCTATTTAATCGTTATTTCAATAAAACATCACATGCATAATTTTGTATGAAAAATGGTTGAAACCAATGCCTTTGTTGTAGAAAGCGCCCTCTTGTGATTTAATGGCTCTTTTTGAATGATAACGGGGCTGTTTACTTAGTCGTTTTTAATTTTGTATACCTTTCGAGCATGGTGGAGTTATAAATGTTAGTTTATAATGTTACTGTCCAGGTTTGGTTACTAAAGTTCAGCCTTACCAAAACTGTACTACCCCTTTAAGCTTTGTTGGTATACACTATACCACATCATTCTTATCTGGTAAATAACCTTGACCTGTCATATTTGAAAGTTAATGCTATGTATAAATATCTGTATGAACGACTTGCATTATGAAGATCCTTCTGTGTCTATCAATTATGTTTTGCTAAATGTATGACATATTTGAGTGTTCTCTAAAACCAGAATATCACTCGCTATGTATTGATTCCTTGATGAAACCTTGTATGTGTTGATGTATGAAAATGCAGTGAAATCTGAATGGGGGTTTTGCTCAAGTCGACAGAACTTCATATAACAGCATTGTAGGCTATATAGACCTTTATCAGCATTAACCTCGCATGTAAAGCCCGGCGCAGACAGAGCCGACTCGACCCGATCTGACTGGTTTTCAGTCAGGCTAGAGTCTCTTTCGCTCAGTCGGAGCCGATCCAACATGTTGATTCGGCCTCGAATGACCTCCGACTGGCACTTGACTGGAAAAAACCGGAGTCCTGAGGCAGCGCATACTGATCAGGCTGAAAACCAGTCGGATCGGGTCGAGTCGGCTCTGTCTGCGCCGGGCATAATATGTGTAACTTATCGAAGAGTTATTTATATGTAGGTATGACATTCCATCAAGTTTGTCTCATCGGTGGTATATGATACCTACAAAATAAGTGATAACTTTATTTTGTACTAATACAGATTTGCTGACAACATTGCGGCGACCCACAATGTATTAAGGCAAGGAAGATAGGCATTGGGTTTTCATGATAACCAGCCTTATGTATGCATATGCGAAGGTATGTCAGGGGCCTCTGCTAGCCCGCTGGTGCCCTCTAAAAACTCAACTCAAAGAACATAAACAATAAGATTTGATGCTTCTTCATGACAAAAGAATACAAAATAATAAACATAAAACACGTATAAATTGAAATTAATTCTTGAAAATGGGGATATGGGCAACAAGCAATACATTGTTGATAGACCGTTTATCATAGGCCTATTTGTTGTTGTTTTTCTTTGAAACTTTTTCGGGGAATCGATTCATGTGAAATGAGGAGGTTGCACGATCGGATAAACGCTTGACTTCATAACACGAGGGCCGAGTTCGAAACTTATCGATGTCCCAGTATTTGTGTCCTCGAACAAATTAAGAATATCGAACTAAGCTTTGAATGACAGTATTTCGAATGCTATATTTACTAGTGTTTGTATTAATTTTTGTTGACACGTGTATCGAATACTTATTTTTACAAATAAATGTCCAGCCCGACCCACTCCTGGTATAGTGTGTATTACATCCGTAATAAATGAAAACTTTTGAACTGGATTACTCTTGCACATATGTTTTTTAAACGTAAAATATTTGTTTACTTGAAATGTAAAACAAGTTTATGTATATTTATAAACGTGAAGACACGTTCGTGTATTACTGTTCAAACAATTAATATACAGATTGAGAGTGAATTAGGTCGGATTCCATTCATACTAGCACGTGTCATGTTATTGACTCGTATATTGGGAATTAGCTGATCGCAAACTCTTCTTGATACATACTTACACAACCTCGAACAAAATAAAAGTATGGAATGAAGCTTTGAATGCAAATTCCTGACATTGCATGGAGGGTGTAAACATATAATTTGACATGTTGTAGGAAGACGCTCTGTGATAAACAAACAAAATAGAATTTACTCACTTTAATTTGTATATGTTTAAGTGTCGTCTTTGTTTGGAGTATACCGTACAAAAATGGACAATTGAAAAATAATGTATCATTCCAAAATAATGTGCTTAAACATAATAATCATCTACGGGGGATGTTAAACTCTGTACGAAGTCAATGCTATTAGTCAGATAGTATTGCGTTGCATTTTCTCTTATCACTTGCTCATTTATTTGCCCTCACATTTCACGTAGCACTCAGTGGACATATCATATCAAAGAAATATTTCTTGTATCAACCCTTCGTCAGTGTTTGAACATGTCAACAAAGTTCATAATATATCCCTTTAAAATGATGCCCAGTTGATAATGGTACTGCGTTTGGGCTATGTGCACTATCGCTAGATGTATACCGCTCAAAATGACAAGTTATAAAGTGCATCTTTTTGCCATTTGCCATTTTTGCCATGAGTAATGCATGCTCATCATGCTTACACGGTCAACGACATGAACGAGGGCGCATATTACGTACGTTTGTCACATTTGATGCATTTCCGATACATGAATACATGGATACTCCCGGTCCATTTTGTAATATTTCACTTCTGACCGTCCTCGATTCTCAAGCCTCAGCTTATTTTCAAGGGAAGCAATCATTACATGTAATGACACTAAATACCATTATCATATTGTAACAATAAGAGTGATTTCATCGATACAAATTTAGTTTCCGAACTTTTTTGCAAGGTTTATATTAAGTGTTTGTGTAGCTGAGCATCCACAACTAGATGAAATCATGTTTGTTTTGATAGAAATCAACTAAATAATAATAATAATAATAATACAAATTGTCCATCTTTATATAGCGCTGTATTACAGTAAAGTCTCAAAGCGGTCTTATTCAATCGCTTAAGTATTTCAAGGAATAAATAAAGTACCCATTTATTGCACCTGGGTTAATTGAGACTGCAGCAAATGTGGATAAAGTGTCTTGCTGAAGGACAAACGTGCCGCGGCTGGGAATCGAACCCACAACCTTCGTTTTTAAGACGGAGCTCCGATCCAAAAAGGTAAGTTAATTACAAAAGGTAATAGGACACTGGGCACAGATTTTACTATAATAGAAGCGGTATTCCTTGCCAATAAGCTACAGGAAAACAAAACATTTACAAAAAAACGCAATACAAACATCACTTGAAGCATTTCATTTAAATATATTCATAAGATAAGTATGCGTGCAAAGTGCGTACAAACTAAGTACATTTGCATTTTTCAAAAGTTTGGAAATTAGGTTGCTTTAGATTTTTTGTTTAATAAGCTCTTTATATTTCGGTTTCAATTATTATTATGATAATTTATTTGTACAAAAGGTGTTTTCGTGTTAGACTTTGTGGCTTCGGTTACAATGATTTGCAGCGCAGCTATTGTGACGGAGCTAGTCGACCGCATCTTTAAATAGTAAACCCACCCGGGTTTTCCCAAACAGAGTCATGAACATTCCATAATATGGCCTATTTAAAGATGAGGTTTAGAGCGTCAAAACACACGGTCTGGATGGGCTACAAACAAAGTCTATGGGAGCTTCAGAATATCTAAGGGAACGGGTAAAAATTAACCACTTTATGAAAAATTGTACATTTATAATTTTAAAACCATGATGTTATATCATTCTTTGAGGATATTGAAGTCCCTAAACCATCCTCTAATCTGTACGCCATGTAGAGCGTGACTTTATTTTTTTTTAGACACAATTAATAGAACAACAAACACAGAAGTACCGTCTCGGCCACGCCATTGAACTATTAATGTTCAACTAGAGAAACTGCTGTCCAAAGTATTAGAGCTATGATGTTACTCTAAATAACAGTACATATGTCCTATTATCTTAAGTACAAATTATTGTTTTCACAAAACAAGTGGCAACCAAACGGTTACTGCTAGATTTGTTATAACAGTAGTGTTTACCCTCGGTAAAGGGAATGATTATTCTGTAATCGTAAAACAACTAATTCATAATATTACTTATCACTTCTAAAAGCTGATAACATGATGATTTTCAAATGTATATACGGCTTGTGTAATAATTATACTAAACACTATTGAACATATATCGTGAAATGGTAACCAATAATACGAATCCATTTATCAAGATCCAGCCTTTGTTTCAGCTGATCTATTGAAACAAAGAACACCATTGTATGTTTGTCTTTGTTTTTTGTTTGTTGGTGTTGCTAGATCTCTAGACAAACAACATTAAAGGTGGTTCGGATTTGTAAATCAGATGAACGGCGCCCTACTGCAAACTTCCTGCGCACGGTGCGTACTGCATGCTGCATTAGTATTGTGCAGTGCGCACAAATTTGGCTAATCGAAATGGTGAGATAATGGAAAAACTGAGTGTCACATTTGAAAGAGCATACAACTTTAATGACATACTACACTTTATTTGATCAAAATCGGTTCAGAAATGGCTGAAATATCGATAAACATAACCATTTTTAATAATTGTGGGGTCCTACAATTATTAGATATTTTTGAACCAACCGTAAAATTTGTTTTTAAATGCTTCCTCTTTTCAAATATTTACAAAAGAGGTTTTTATATAGTTTCTCTATCTAATCACTTTTTCAGCAAAACATCACATGCACAATATTTTATTTTAAATGGTTGAAACCAATGAGTTTTTATAGTGCGCCCTCTTGAGTTTTAACGGCTCTTTTTGAATGATAACAGGCTTTTTACTTAGTCGTTTTTATTTTTTCATTCCTTTCGAGCATGGTAGAGTTATAACTATTAGTATGTAATGTAATTGTGCAGGTTTTAGTTACTAAAATTCAGTTTGACCAAAACTGTATTTCTTTACCAAAACTCAACTATCCTTTTAATATCAAATGTAATAGTATATTTGCATATTCACGCTTAAGTGAAAATAAAGATGCAACAAACATTATTCCTGTACAAACAATTGTTGTAATATAACTCTATACAATATTATCTGAGTATGTTGAGTTTTAGTGATTGCATTAAATGATACCGTTACCAGAAGGAACAAATATCTAACTCGTTAAACATATTCTCTTAAAATATTATTTTAAACTTATTTGACTTTGTTACGCGATGAGCTCTTCTCAACTTCTACCAATGGCTAACTTTTACAACAACCATGCATTTGTGTATGGTTGTATCGCCTGTTAATATGCTTATTTATCAAATTACTGAATTATTATACATCCTCGCCCTACTGGCGTCTCTCAAATTAAGTTTAATTTTGAAAATAACATTAAGTATTTCAATAAGATCTGGAATAACACCTGTTACATATTTTGCTGAAAATACGATCTTTTCTATTCAACATTATAATATCAGCATGGCCATGGAATAGTCGCTATGGAATAGAGCTATTTTATTTGAAATTAATGCGATGAAGATATAATGGCTGCCTACTCAAAATTCGTTAATGAATTACAAATCGTTATGCTTTTACGATATTTCAAACTCCCGTTCAAGATCAAAAGCATATTACAACATTTACCTTGCCAAATATTTAAGCATATTAGAAATAGCATTTATGTTATGTGTGTTGTTGGACCACAATCTTACCAACACAGACCAAGTGGTAAACGTGTATCTTAATTAGCTGATCACCACCATATTGCGATACACAATAATATAATTACATATACAATTCTTTTAAAGAAAATTACGTTTTTATTAAAAACAAGGAATTATCTTCTTTGTTTTTACATCTGATCCTGATACACAATTTGCAAGTACTACATACATTACATAGTATCACTTTGTGTTTTACTTTTCGATTGCATCAATGATTCACATGCAGCAAGGGTACCCCGCTGGACACCCATAGCTGTATTATGTATAATGATACGTGTATGTGTTCAGTTTTTTTATAAATAATTTTGGTGCATGTGCTATATTTAATTCAAACCTAGTGTGTACCTCCCGTGCATGACACAAGCATACACTGTACAGATATGTATGTAAATGCAAATAATTGCGCGTCTCTATAGATGCCTCTTTGTGATTCGTACGGTTGAAGGGCACAGTCGAACCCGGTAAACAAGTCCAACCCAATGGTATTCATCAAATGAAACCAGATTTCATATTCGACACAATACAATAATAAGAATAACCTGGTATGTGCAGCCAAACCAACCCTAACTCCGTGTAATAACTGTACTTATAGTATTGGCGCGATGTTGATGAGGCTGTAAATTTGATTCACACGTTTTAGCTTATTAAACGGGCGTAGACTTTGGGGGGGGGGGGGGGATTGGGGATCCCCCCCACTTTTTGGTGCGGGGGATTTAATGTACAAACATCTCTCCAATTGTTGTTGTAGTTAAACTTTTCAAAAATGCATAATAAGAATATTAATGTAAATAGTGATAATAGTAATAATAATAACAATAACCATACATCTAAAGTGATATTTTAAACACCAATTTCAGCAATTTTTCCCTCCTTTACCCTCCCCCAAATTATTAGAGACATGCTTGTGTGCGTGTGCGTGTGCGTGTGTTTTTGTTTGTGTGTGTGTGTGTGTGTGTGTGTGTGTTTGTGTTTGTACATGCACAGTACATGCCAATGGTTTTCAATAATAACATTTTAGCTTTTTAGACAAGTTTTCGCTACTAAAATTAAGTTTGATCAGAACCGTACTATCCAATTAATTTTGAAAATAACAAGTATGTTATCAGCGTATCTAGCAAATTAAATAAATCAAACAAACGTGGTACATAGGGTTGATGTGGTAAATTTAAAGTTTCATAAAATAATATCACGCCCGCTACGTATACATGACTACTAAAGGGCCGGTCATACTTGCGGTAATGGACGTAGTGATCCGTAGGGTAATTTAATGTGGGTCAAACGTGGTGTAAGTACGTTAAACTAGGTTAAACTACGTGGAACTACGTTGAACTACGTTAGGTACGGTGGTTGGCCACGGAAGGGTACGGATAAGTACGTTTAAGTACATTCAACTACGCTAGACTACGCTGATGTGGGTACAGCTTGCTCACGGACAGGTACGGAGTGGTACGTCTGACTACGCTTGAGTACGAGAGACTACGGTAGCCAATACGCTGAACTACGCTAAAGAACGTCAGACTACGGTACATAGCAACCCCGCACGGAGTATAACAGCCAGCCAGCCGGTGGTGTGGTACGGCCATTGTGCGCTTGTTTTCAAACATAGCAGTTCTGTGAAATTTGTCTATTTTTTTGCTCAAACATGTCTGGATGAAGACTGTCGATGCTGGTTGTGTACACGGTAAAGTACGTTAGAGTACGCTAGAGTACATCATAAAACAATATGTGCATGGTGACGCCGTGACAGTAACACCGTGACCTCTGAATTTTAAATGATATGGGATATATTAATGAGTTAAAATAAAATTATTTGATTTTGATATAGTGATCTAGAATAAATACAGAACTAGATACATGGGTAGGGGAGCACAGATGCTCTTAAATGATGCACACTACCCTATACTGATCAGATAATGTTTTAAGTCATAACTGAAATTCTTATCAAGTTCAGAATTAAGTTCTTGGAACCATTGAAACCAAAATACGTATGCAAATGCATATAATTATTCATGTTTCTGGATTGGTAGTTGTCTGAGTGACGTTTGACCTCTACCCTGACCATTTTCAGATAATCTTTTTTGATCTATGTGTACTCTTTCTTATACAGGTTTTCCTGGTCACTATCATACTTTTCTCACCCAAATTCACACAAGGGTCATTCAAATTCACGCGTTTCTTGCTCAGGGGCGAATTTGGTCATTCAATTTCACAATACATGCATCCGATTTCGTTTACTTGCACCCCGTTTTCAATTTCGAGCAATCAAAATCACTACACGTTCATTCAATTTCATTTTCGAGCACAGACATTTATTTTCGGTCATTCAAATTCACACGGTCATGACGGACAGGAAGATATGCGATTTTTGTTGCATTCAATTTCATTTTCACGAAGTCAGTTTCCTACTTGGTAAATTTAGTTTAATTAAAATGCCACATTATCTTAATTGTGTTATAGATTTAACTAAAAATTAAATGAAAATTACCACAATCACTCACACAATGACAATTGTCCATGATTACAAACACATAATGTATAATACTCCACCCATCACACACATAACATTTTCAAGCACGTCAATTATTGCAACTTGTTTAATTACGGAATATATAAAAATAAATTATTGTTTGTTTTTCATTGAATTCAAATATTCACATATTAAGTATTGTTCAAAACTGATACTCAATCAGTTGTGTAATAAGCTAACACTTATCTATACAACACCCTCCATCGCGGCCCGGTCTCTCCGTTCCCTTCCCCGGCTCGCTCCTATCCTCCGTTCACAGTGTTAGCCTTTAACGCCACTGGTCAAGTGATTGTTTGTGAAGATTTATACGAACATTTAAATTCAAATAAAGGGATCACATTATTTTGTTTAAACATGTTACAATATATGTGCTTGGAATGTCCCGATGTGTGTGAGGGGTAGATCATGCACACTGGTCTGCTGGTCAGCTAGTGAAGGTTTTGTATTATTGCAAGCATAGTATGTGAGTGACTCGCTTGTACACTGTTGGTCATAATGTTGGAATATTTTTTTTTTAGATCCAACTTTATTCTTTTTCCTGTTTTTTTGCGCCGAATGAAAAATGTTAGACTAAAAATAATCATTACATTATGTTTCTAAACTACCAATGTACAATACATGGTAGCATGAATTTGCATTAATTAATTTATTCTTTTGTTTTGAGCTTTGAAAGGCAGGACCTTTGATGATTGGCCCCTTTCCTTCTCCAAAGCGTATGTCCAACGAGTCATCGTTATGGGTCATTTCTCAAAGTTGGCCGTGATATTTTCAACCAAAACAACCAAAAAAAACTACCAAGTGTCCACCCAATACCATGTAACCGAGATTTACCGGACGTCCCTGGACTAGGGAGACCAGAAGATTTCCGCCTGGACACTAGACATATGTCTTCTTAATGGGTACGAGCCATACCACTGTTGGAACGTCACAAACTCAAGTCGTTTAGTGAATGCAGACAACTTGGAACTTCTCGCCACGTAATCGGCGAACCATTTGTCTTCCATCTGTTCGGTCAAGGATGTTATGGCTCGTACCCATTAACCCATTAAGATGACATATCTCTAGTGTCCAGGCGGAAATCTTCTGGGCTCCCTAGTCCAGGGACGTCCGGTAAATCTCGGTTACATGGTATTGGGTGGACACTTGGTAGTTTGTCTTGCTATGTGACCATGTTAGAGGGATTGCTGATGTACAGTTTGGCGCAAGGCGTTGATTCCATAGTGTTTTCTTCATAGTCGGCGAAGGCTCCTTTTTGGCATTTCCGGTTTCTACGGCACAGGTTAAGCAATTTGCGATAATCTATCCTGGTGGTCAATCGTAGACGTCCTAGAGATAATCTTGGCTTTAATTGACACTTCTCTCGATGACATCTGTGGACTTTACAGACCTTAACATGCAATGGTCCAACGAAATAGTGGACATTGCTTGTTGACACCCCTTCCTGGTGGAGCACAAGCATCGTTCGGCGGGTAGCCAATGGCATTGGACCGGGTATGGCCTCGAGAGCCTCTGTGCCAATTTTGGTTGAAAATCTCACGGCCAACTTTGAGAAATGACCCATAACGATGACTCGTTGGACATGCGCTTTGGAGAAGGAAAGGGGCCAATCATCAAAGGTCCTGCCTTTCAAAGCTCAAAACAAAAGAATTCATTAATTAATGCAAATTCATGCTACCATGTATTGTACATTGGTAGTTTGGAAACATAATGTAATGATTATTTTTTAGTCTAAAATGATTCATTAGGCGCAAAAAACAGGGAAAATAATAAAGTTGGATCTAAAAAATAAATATTCCAACATTATGACCAACAGTGTATGTTCATTTTCATGTAATTTTGCACTAAGAACCGACTAAAAACATGACATTAATTAGGAAATATGCCATATTAATTAAACTGAATGCAGAAAGAAGGAAACTGAGTTTCTGAAAATGAAATTGAATGCCGCATAAACGTAAATCCGCTGACCGCGTGGAGTTGAATGCACGAAACGTGAATATCTCTGTCCGATATTGAAATTGAATGCACGTATGGTGATTTTGATTGCTCTAATTTGAGAATGGGGTGCTCGTCAACCAACTCGGATGCATAATTTATTAATTTAAATGACCGAATTGGCCCGTGATCAAGATATGTGTGAATTTGAATGACGCTTGTATGAATTTGGGTGAGAAAAGTACGAAATTGGCCGGGAAAACCTATATTAATTCTTTAATATGTTTGTGAGGGGGCATGACAAATACCGGCAACATCTATGTTGCCCAAACCAATTGATCAATATTGTTGAAATAGTATTGGGTGTTTAATAAAACTGTTGACACTTTTCATTATTAATAATGCAAGAAGTATGGCATGGATTATATCCATATTGAAAAAGAAGACATCTGACAAGTGTATTGTTGTTGTTTGGTGTGTACTTGTTGCATAATTCACTCTCAATTTCAAAGATTAATCAACATTTCCAAAAGAATATTTCAAATCGTCTACAAATAATTACTAAGAATGATCGCCATCAAACTACTTAAACAATAATTATTTTGTTATATTATGATTCGTGTCAAATTAAAATTAAAATATATCAAATTAAAATGGTCGGTGATAAAAGCGTACATTTCATTTTGAGTGTACGGGGCGTTTCAAGATACTACTATTTGGCATTAAATGACACTGCAGAATCCGAGACCTCCAGATTGGGAGACCGGCGCTCTATCGCCTGAGCTATAGAAAACCCTAGTGCGGTGTTCGTCGTCCCTGACATCCCTTAGTTCTCAATGCTCGTGTGATCAGAAGCTATTATGAACCTGACATGAACCCGAAGGATAGTTTTTGGTTATAAATCTGTTCACATCTGTCAGGCAAATTGTTGTTGTTACATGATACTGGAACTTTGCATCATTCTAGAATGTTATGTATGATATGCTTTTTCTATAGGATGGTGCTAATGTTCACATTCTACTCCCAAGCTTATCCTGAAGGTGATCTTAATATTAAAAGGTAAACACTTTAAACTTCATGAATAAATTGTGGGATTTGCAAGAAAGCATTCTCACATGCTAATCTGAAGCGACACTATATACACCTAACCCAAACCCAAATGATAAGAAATTAAAAAGTGTAAGGGATCACATGAAGTAGTGTTCAAAATCTACATCACATAAAGAGGAAAGTGATATGAACTTAATATAATAAATCAAATGTGTCTTTTAAAAATGTTATCCTTTTGTTGCCATTTTTTTCTCTAAAAACAAAAGCCAATCAAATAATTATGGTGGAAATTTAATTTCAATAAATAGGAACATGTTATGGAAGATCTTTTTATAATTTTACGCAAAGTGCGAAATTGTCATTTAATACAATGAGATAAATCAATTAAAGTAAAGGCTATAAATAATGGCGTTTCCACTGCAATGGAAGGTGGATTTTTCTTCTGTTAAAAAGCCACCAAATATGGTGGAAAAATTGAAAACATTTTGAAGTAGACAATACAAAATGCTAAAGAGAGTCATAATGCCCCCACCATTTTGGGGCATTAGGTTCAAATGCAGTACGTCTTTGTTAGTTTGTGTTAAACCACACAAAACACGTTTTGATGTGATTGTCATTTTGTGTAAACTTTGAGACATCTCTTCCCCTCCCCGCTATAGAAAGACCTAACACATTTCAAATAGTCTTTTTTCAGTGTTGAACCAAACAAAAGTTTAGACGGAATAACTCAATTTTTTATGATAAACCATGTTATGCACAAACCACCTGTTCGCACATGTATAATCTGTCATCCTTATAATATGGAAGGAATAGTCATTAACAATTTTGGGTGTTTTTTATCATTCTATTTATATATGTTTATTTGATTATGTCTCATACCAGGTTTGGGTGATCTTTTTGTATTTTTGTATACAAATGCTATAATTAAATCATAACAAGTTAAATTCAAAATAGCTGTAGGAAAATCATGAAAAAAGGACAAACACAAATCATAAAGTTTAAAGTTGATTTTATTCATTTATTAAAGCAATACAAAGTATATAATATATAAAAGTGATCAGGGAATACACCGTAAAGCCACGGCTTGTAAAATTGGGTATTCCCCTAAAACTGTTACATGAATGAAACACATTAAATAATTACACTACGGCAAATAAATTTACAGTTGAATACTAACATAATCCTAGCCCTAGCTATAATCCCAAACAAAACCCCAACCCAGATTGGGTGAGTATCTGAGTACTTACATAAAGATATAGTTGAGTATTGGTCAAATTGAATTTTAGTATTTAATCTATAAAACTGTATCATCAAACTCAAAGCTAAAATTTAGTTATGCTTTAAATGCCTAAGTTACAGGGCCGTTATCATAGACAAACAGCCTCCAGCACAAGAGGGCGCCGTCCAGACACGTGAATCTTTTACAACTTTTTCTTTATAATGTGAACGTAATGTTTGGTCGAAGTAATTATTCAAAATATAGAGACCACCAACATTTGTAATGCACTGTGGTATATTTAAAACAAAAATATGTAGGACTTATGAATAGTTGTATTTTACTTTTGCAGAACGACTGAAAAATCGCGATGCCTCGCGATAAATTAAACAGTTATTTTAAAAATCAAATGCTACAACTATTGAAAGGGATTGAATGCAGATTTCGGGAATAACCATTACTCAAGTACATATCGAGGTCACCTTTAGGAAGAGTAAAGTGATATTTGCTAACTCGCTGCACAAACTTTGTACACAGTTAAAATATTCAATATATATTTTAAATCCGAACTCTTTAATTATAAATATCTTCAAAAGGGAAGATAAATTCTGAACAAATTTTGACATTAAAAAGGGTTCTAGAATGTCGCAATGTTATTTTAGAGTCGATGCACTTTAGATGGAAACTTATGAAGACACTGAAATCACTTTTGATGGAACAAAATTACTCAGCTTGTTATACATCAAAATTTATGACAAATTTTGCGATTAAAATAAAATTTGGCGCATATAATTTCAATATTCCTATCAAAATATGTGAAAGAGACAAATGTGCGTTTTAAAATGCTATCATATCAAGTGGATTTAGCACCTTTTCGAAGTAACCACTTAATTTTTGGCGTCATTTATATTTTGTTGACTAACTTCACAACGAATCTAAAAATAAAATTTAACATTCCAATTGCCTTTCTTCTCTACTCACCTAAAAAGGCAACCGAAAAATATGTTTTCTTACAAAAGGTATTTTCCCCCCATGAATTTTGCAGATGGCTTTGATCGCAATAACTAGCAGCGCAGCTTTTGTCCCAAAACTAGTCAACTCTATCCATCAATAGTAAACTCAGTTCGAAATACACTCGGGTTTTTTCCCCAAAGATAGTCATGAACATTCCATATTGTCGTTGTAAGACTATTGAATGAATGAAATATTGTAATAACGAGCAACAACATGTTGAGGGGAAGGAGGGGGCCCGGGGGGGGGGGGGTCTTTCAAGGGATTTAAGGGAATGAACTGTCCTGGTTATGTGTTTGGCTATCATTTATTAAGGGTTTTATTTTAATTGAAACTGTGCCACTTTATTAAATAATGTGTATCAATATCTTATTTGGGGATGCTGCAGTCCTTAGCCCGCCCCTTATCTGTACGCCAGTGAATATAGAGCATTGAGTGTTTATGATACACACAAACACACAAGCACAGTCTCGCCTACGCCATGTAATAATGTCATGGAAAAGGTTTATCATTGTGTTGATTTTATTATGTGATATAATATAGTTCCTCATACTCTTAAACGGAACTCACAACATTGATTATTTTTCAAGTAGATATATCAAAGCTATGATGTTACTCTGGAGAACTGCAGGTATGTCCTTAGGTCTGAACTACTAATTGATTGTCAAAACAAGTTTCAACAGTCATATTAAAGGGGTAGTTCAGTTTTAGTAGAGAGGGCGGTGCACAACACATTTTTTTCACGAGGTAGTGAAAGACTGAGTGTCGAATTTGAAAGAACATGCAATTTTAATGGCAGAATAAACTTTATTTAGTCAGAATCGGTTCAGAAATGGCTGAAATATCAATACATATATCCGATCGTATTTATTTAGGCCCCAAATAAATACGATGATATATTTTGTTTTAAATTAAAAAATGCTTACACTTTTTCAAAATTTTTCAAAACCGGTTTTTAAATAGTTGTCGATGATCTCTCTATATAATCATTATATCAATAAAACATCACATGCATAATTTTGTATGCAAAATGGTTGAAACCAATGCCTTATTAGAGCGCCCTCTTGTGTTTTAAGGGCGCTTTTTGAATGATAACAGGCTTTTTACTTAGTCGTATTTTTGTTTACCTTTCGAGAATGGTGGGGTTATAAATATTAGTTTGTAATTTTAATGTGCAGGTTTTGGTTACTACAGTTCAGCCTTACCAAAACTGTACTACCCCTTTACAGTTTACTATAAGATTTGTGGATTAACTTTAGCTCTCGTAAACATTACGGATTATTCTGTAAATATAAAACGCCTAATAAATAGAACACATAATTTCTAAAAGCTGATAAAATGATGATTTTAAATTTATATCAGTATTAAGCTTGTATAATAATTAGTGAACATAAGGCGTGAAATGATAACCAATAATATGAATATAATTATTTAGTCAGATCCAGTCTTCTTTTCAGCTGATCTGTTGAAATCGGAAACAAAGAACACAATCATTTAGTAAATGTAATTTGTCCTAGATGTATAGACAAACGACATTTACGATAGTCGAAAACAATATTTCCATCGTTCAAGCCACTCCAGTAGATAAGCCGAAACAAATTCAGCTTTGATATACAAGGTAGTGTAGTTAATAGAAAATGTTACAGTATAATTGCATATTCATACTACTGTTAAGTGGAATTGACAATGCAACAAACATTGTCCCTGTATACAAATTCTTACAATAAAATTGTATGAAATGTCTCCTGAATATTTTGAGTTCTTGTGATTGCATTAAATGACAAAAGAAATTGTCAGTTGAAGTACTCTTTCTAATATTTCTAACTTGTTCAACACCCTTAAAATATCATGTACATTAACTTTTTTTAATACTTTTTACACGATGAGCTCCTCTCAAATTCTGCCGATGGCTAACACCAATCATGCATTTTGAGGTTTTTCCTGTGAAAGAGATCTTGTATCTTTGTTCACTTGTGCAAAAAGTGATAAATGATTGATAAAATGTATATTGTTGTGATCTAAAATGACCACTGGATAAGGTGTGGCAATTTCACATTAAATGGATATTAAATGGCCAAGTAATGAGCGAAGATCCAAAATGATATTTGCAAACTCATTGGTCTGACTTTGCACAACAAATTAAATTTCAATTGATAAATACAAATGAAGAGCTTAGTTCCAAAAGGCGCTAAATCCACTTTCCGAAATAATTGAGTTAATGATATTAGTACATAAAAGCTACGTAGCTATTCGGAAATCCAAATTTTGGGACCAGTTACACAATCAAAATCAAACTATGGAACGTTCTAGTTTCATATTCCCATAGGCACGTGTACAAAGTGGGATAAAGAAACCTGTTTTTCTCGGATGTTGAAAAAGTGGAATTAAGCTCTTCAAATATGAACACTTCAATCGTAAATATCTTTTTAACGAAAGGGAAATTCGAAAAACTGAAACCCGTTCCATGCTTCAGTTAGTAATGGAAATACAGCATGGTATGACAGAAACACTAACATTCTTAGTAAGATATATGAATGTGGTTGTTGTAGATCCCTTTAATGGTAGAGTTTTTCGGTTTGATTTATTTGGGTAACAAATATTTGTAGTGATATTTGTGATTCATGATAATAAACTATTGATAAAGGTTTCACCGGGCAGGATTATAGGTAATGACATTCTGACATAAATTACTGATTTTGTATACATTATCGCCTTACCATCTTACTAGCGTCTCTCGTTTCAGTTCTATTCAGGTATAATTGTACCTTTTTGAAAATATCCAGTTTCATTTTCAAGAAGATGGAGAACCCCCTTTATCTTGTTGTTGCTGAAAATGCCTGCTTATCTATCTAACATAGTACGTAGGTATTAAACAAAATTAGATAAATTTGAATTTAAAGGGATAGTACAGTTCAGGTCAAAGTTAATTTTAGTAACTACAACCTGTTAGTTATCATTAACATTTAATTGTTATAATTAAATGATGCTTGAATTGTAGAAAACATATCACCGGCCATGAAATAGTCACTTTGGACAGAATATAAGAAAAGAGCTCTATATGTAAGCAATGCGATGAGGATATAATGGCGGCCTGCTCGAAAGACGTTTATGAATCACCAGTCATTATTTTGATATTTTCCAACGTATTTCAAATTTCCGTTAAAGATCCACCTTGGAAAATATTAAAACGTTCCATGGCATGATAGCATTATGTAATGGGTCCTAATCGTACAAGCACCTACCAAGAAGTAAAAGATGACCAACGTATTGTGATACACAGTAACATTACTGCAGATTAACTTTTTTGAGAAAAATATGTTTAATTCAAAACAAGGTTAGCATTACCTTTCAATAGTTAATCTATACTACATTCTTTGATAATATAATGAAAAATTCGGTTTATGTTGTAGTGTATTGATAATCATCTATAAGCGCTTAACATTGACATGTTTAACAGGTATAAGTGTATACGTAATAGTATAGTAGTGCGGAGATTCACATCACTGTTAATACTAAATAGCAAAATCATTGCAAGAACTTTGGTAAAGAGGACTGTTACATGTTCTTCATGTTTCCGATGTGCATAATCTAAAATCTGATTCTTGTCTTTAGTCGTCTGGGGAGCCGCTGGACCGACTCGAACTTGGACGTCTCTATTAATTAACACAAACTAACCAAATGACCAATCAATCGTTCTCGATGTGATTGTGCTGTTTGTCGTTTCAAATCATTAAGATTGACGCTTTGACGCTTGACGCTTAACTTTGGTTAAGAGGACTGTTAGATGTTTCCAATGTGCATAATTTAAACTGTTAGCAGCGGATTTTATTTGAGACTATCACTCATTCAAGGTTCCAGTATCTAATTCCTGTCTTCAGTCATCTGGAGTTGGACCGACTCGACACTGGACGTCAGCTGCACGGTAATCCATATCTACATTAAACACAGTGATTGATAATACATATAAAACGGGGAAACTATGTGTTTTGCATTTGCTCTTCAGTATTTACCAGTATCACACTAATGAGTGTAGATAATTATTACATGTATAAATATAACAGTTCCGACTGGTAACTTGTTATAATTATATTCAATAAAATAATATAGGGCTCTAGAACATCGCACAATCATCAGGACCACTTGGTGGGAACCAATGTAGGCCTACATAGTCTTTAAGATATCCTAGGCTTTCATGGTAAGAGCTGTACCATATCATACTTGTCTGGTAGATAACCTTGACCTCTCATATTTGAAAATTAATGTCATGTTTGAATGTACGACTTGCATTGTGATAATCCTTGTATGTGTATCAACAATGTGTTGATATGTGTTATGTGATATATGAATGTTCTTTGAAACAAGACTACCACTAGCTACATATTAAATATTTGATGAAACTAAATTGTATGTGTTGATACATGAAAATTAAGTGAAGTAAGGGTTTGGCCAAATTCGACTGAAATATTATATTATCATTGTATAGAGACATATATCTACGTTAACTGTGCATGTAATATATATACACAAATCGTTTGACACGTTGTAGGAATAAGCTCTATGATGAAAAATAGAATTCACTCACTTTAATTTGTTAATGTGTAAGTGTCGTCTTTGTTTGGAGTATACTGTACAAACACGGACAATTATAAAATAATACATCATATCAAATGTTGTATAATAATCATCTACGGGGGATGTTAAACTCTGTTCGAAGTCAATGCTATTAGTCAGATAGTATTGCGTTGCATTTTCTCTTGTCACTTGCTCATTTGACATTTATTTGCCCTCAAATTTCACGTAGCACTCAGTGGACATATCATATCAAAGAAATATTTCTTGTATCAACCCTTCGTCAGTATTTGCAGTCAGCAAAGTTAATAATATATCCCTTTAAAATGATGCCTAGTTGATAATGGTACTGCGTTTGGGCTATGTGCACTATCGCTAGATGTATGCCGCTCAAAATGACAAGTTATAAAGTGCATCTTTTTGCCATTTGTTATGGCAGAGTAATGCATGCTCACCATGCTTACACGGTCAACGAGGGCGCATATTACGTACGTTTGTCACATTTGATGCATTTCCGATACATGAATACATGGATACTCCCGGTCCATTTTGTAATATTTCACTTCTGACCGTCCTCGATTCTCAAGCCTCAGCTTATTTTCAAGGGAAATAATCATTCAATGTAATGACACTAAATACCATAATCATAATGTAACAATAAGAGTGATTTCATCGATAAAAATTTAGTTTCCGAACTTTTTTGCATGGTTTATATTAAGTGTTTGTGTAGCTGAGCATCCACAACTAGATGAAATCATATTTGTTTTGATAGAAATCAACTAAATAATAATAATAATAATAATACAAATTGTCCATCTTTATATAGCGCTTTATTACAGTAAAGTCTCAAAGCGTTCGGAGTATCATTACTTTGGTTTAAGCCGAGCAGTCTTATTCAATCGCTTAAGTATTTCAAGGAATAAATAAAGTACCCATTCACTGCACCTGGGTTAATTGAGATAGCAAATGTGGATAAAGTGTCTTGCTGAAGGACACACGTGCCGCGGCTGGGAATCGAACCCAAGACCTTCGTTTTTAAAGACGGAGCTCCGAACCAAAAAGGTAGATTATTTTAAAAAGGTAATAGCACACTGGACACAGATTTCACTATAACAGAAGCGTTAAAAAAAACATTTACAAAATAACGCAATACAAACATCACTTGAAGCATTTCATTTAAAATATTCATAAATATGCGTGCAAAGTGCGTACAAACTTAATACATTTGCATTTTTCAAAAGTTTGGAAATTAGGTTGCTTTAGCTTTTTTTATAAGCTCTTTATATTTCGGTTTCAATTATTATTATAATAATTTATTTGTACAAAAGGTGTTTTCGTGTTAGACTTTGTGGCTTCGGTTACAATGATTTGCACCAATTTGCAGCGCAGCTATTGTGACAAAGCTAGTCGACCGCATCTTAAAATAGTAAACCCACATCGAAATTTAAACTCGGGTTTTCCCAAACAGAGTCATGAACATTCCATAATATGCTCGTTGTAAGACTGTTGCATTTATGCATTCAAGAGCATTTTGGGGGAGGCTTTTCAGGGATTGAAGGGAATGGGTGAGGGTATAGACTATTAAAAGAGGAGGTTTAAAGCGTCAAAACAAACGGTCTGGATGGCTACGACCAAAGTCTATGGGAACTTCAGAATCTCGAAGCGAACGGGTAAAAATTAGCAATTTTATGAAAATTGTACATTAATAATTGTATAACTATGATGTTACATATTTGTTGGAGGATAATGAAGTCCCTAAACCATCCCTAATATGTACGCCATGTACAGCGTGACTTCTTTTTTATGAGACACAATAAATAAAACAACAACAGATAAAACAGATAAAAACACAGAAGTACCGTCTCGCCCACGCCATGTACAATCTGTAATAGAAAAGAATGTTAGTGGGTTGGTTTTATTATTTGATAAAATAGTTCCTCATACTCTAAAACGAACTCACAAACATAAAATATTTGCGCTATTAATGTTCAACTAGAAAAACTGCTGTCCAAAGTATTACAGCTATGATGCTACTCTAAATAACAGTACATATGCCCTATGGTTTTAAGTACAAATTATTGTTTTAACGAAACAAGTGGCAACAAAACGGTTACTATTAGATTTGTGTTTGCTCTCGGTAAAGGGATGGATTGTTCTGTAATTGTAAAACAACTAATTCATATTATTACGTATCACTTCTAAAAGCTGTTAACATGATAATTAAAAAAATAATGTATATAAGGCTTGTGTAATAATTATACTAAACACTATATATTGAACATATGGCGTGAAATGGTAACCAATAACATGAATCCATTTATCAAGATACAGCCTTTGTTTCAGCTGATCTATTGAAACAAAGAACACCATTGTATGTTTGTCTTTTTTCTCGTTTTTTTTTTGTGTTGCTAGATCTCTAGACAAACAACATTAAAGGTGGTTCGGATTTGTAAATCAGATGAGCGGCGCCATATTGCGAACTTCCTGCGCAAGGTGCGTACTGCATGCTCCATCAGTATTGTGCAGTACGCACACATTTGCCTAGTTCGAAATGGCAACCCGCGGTGTTATATTCCCACGCTTTAACTATAACTTAAAACAAATACGTTGATCGTTCAAACCACTCAATTAGATAAGCACAAAACATACAGCTTTAATATACAAGGTAGTGTGATAATTGCATATTCACGCTTGAGTGGAAATAAAGATGCAACAAACATTATTCCTGTACAAATATTTGTTGGAATATAACTCTATAAAATATTATATGAGTATTTTGAGTTTGTGTGATTGCATTACATGATACACTTATACGAGAAGGAATTAATATCTAACTCGTTAAAAACGTTCTCTTAAAATATTATTTACATAAACTTATTTGACTTTGATACACGATGAGCTCTTCTCAAATTATACCAATGGCTAACTTTTACAACAACCATGCATTTTTGTATGATTGTATCGCCTGTTAATATAATTATTTATCAGTTTGATTTATTTGAGCAACAATATGACGATGAACGGTTGTAATGGTATCACGAGAAAAGATTACAAATAATAATATTCTGAAAAAATTACTGAATTATTATACACCCTCGCCCTACTGGCGTCTCTCAAATTAAGTTAAATTTTGAAAATAACATTAAGTATTTCAATAAGATCTGGAATAACACCTGTTACATATTTTGCTGAAAATACGGTCTTATCTATTCAACATTATATCATCATGGCCATGGAATAGTCGCTATGGAAAAAAATATTTTATTTGAAATTAAAGGGATAAAGATATAATGGCAGCCTACTCAAAATTCGTTAATGAATTACAAGTCGTTATGTTTTAACGATATTTCAAACTCCCGTTCAAGATCTAAAGCATATTAAAACATTTACCTTGCCAAATATTTAAGCATATTAGAAATATCATTTATGTTATGTGTGTTGTTGGACCACAATCTTACCAACACAGACCACGTGGTAAACGTGTATCTTAATTAGCTGATCACCACCATATTGCGATACACAATAACATAACTACATATGAAGAGCTTCCAACCGAAAGGCGCTAAATCCACCTTTTCAACTTCCGAGGAAAACAGGTTTCTTTGTCCCACTTTGTACACGTGCCTATAGCCTAGGAATATGAAAATTGAACTTTCTATATTCTGATTTTTTGTGAGGTATTTGTCATAAAATGTGGATTCCTAGATAGCTACGTAGACTATACATGTACATATATCGTTAACTCAATTTTTATGGAAAGTGGATTTAGCGCCTTTTCGAAGTGAGCTCTTGATATACAATTCTTTTAAAGAAAATTATGTTTTTATTAAAAACAAGGAATTATCATTTTTCAACATCTGATCCTGATACACATGCAAGTACTACATTCATTACATAGTATCATTTTGTGTTTTACTTTTTGATTGCATCAAGGAGTCAAATTTCGCAAGGGTACCCCGATGGACACCCATAGCTGTATTATATGTAATTTCGCACCAAGTGCATGGCACAAGGCTACACTGTAAAAAAATATGTATTTAATGTAAATAATTGCGCGACTTTAGATGTGCGGTTGAAGGACACAGTCAAACCCGGGTAAACAAGTCCAACCCGATGGTATCCATAAAATGAAACCAGATTTCATATTCGACATAATACAAATAATAGCCTGGTACGTGCAAACACGTCAAGTTTTATTCTATTGTACTTTGATACTATAAGCGCGATGCTGATGAGGCTGTATTCGATTCACACGTTGTAGCTTATTGTTAGAATGCACTGAGCTAGTGTAAGTGGCGTAGTGTGGTTGGGCCGAGTTGGGGGCAAAAACAGTGACGTAGCAACGGAGGGAGGGGCACGGGGAGGGGGGGGCACATGGCCCCCAATAATTTGCCAAAACATGTGGAAAACAGGGGGAAATATGCATACAAATAAAGAAATACATAAGCTCCCCCCTCTAATTCAGTTAAGTTCAGCTTTATTAGGTTTCTATTTTAGTCTCACACCAGGACCACGTTGCAGAATAACTTGTTAAGTCAGATCATGTGTTCTAAATGCGCAAATCTGATTGGTTGAAACGCATTGTCTGACTTACAATTAATTGTAATTTACAATCCATTGTACTCTCTCTGTAACGGGCCCATATGTGGGTGGAATGAGGGCAACAAAAGACCGCTTCGTTCAAAGCTATAGCTTTATGCCATTGATCGACAGACTGTATTTGTCCAACACTGGCATATTGATATTAACATTGCATTATAAATTTACAATAATATTATGTGGCACCTGTGCCAGAATATGACTAGCCCTTTAATGGCTGTCATTTGCCACGGGAGAAATTATAATTGTTCTTTTGTTATCCAGTCAATCCCTCTATTTCTGCTTAGGCGTTTAGAATGCCAATCGGGCAAGAAACAAGATACAGTATGGCTCTTTGAAAATGTCCATGAATTTCTATGGGGACTCAAATTGGCATGCACTCTGATAAGTTTGTGGACAACTTCCCATACCTGTCTGTTTTGTTCAATTTTCATAGTTAATATTGTTGTTCCATTTCCAATATTGTGTATAAATGTATTCTACAAAACATAATGCTAAAAAGAAAGGGTAGACATACATTTTGAGAAAATTTAAACAAATTGAAATGTTGTGTACAAAAAAAGGAGACTTGTGGGGATTAATCGTCTCGGAGTTTTGTGTACAAAATGTAATGGGAGTTGTCCACAACTTTGGCAGAGTGCGTTGCCAATTCGAGTCACATCGTATACATACATGGCTATAGTTGTCTTATTTATTGAACATGTTGACCAATCGTGCTCTAACTTTAAAAGACTATACGTCTAGTTTATTGTGTTACGGTAGAAAATCAATTAGTCGTGGTTTCATTGTCATTTAACCATTAAAGGGATCTAGTAACTTTGTTGACATGTGCAAAAAGTGGTGAATGGTTTTTATAATGTGTGAGTATTGTGTGAAAATATTACATTAAATTGATGTTATATGGCCGAGTATTGCGCGAAAAAGCAAAGTGATATTTGCTAACTCATTGCACCGACTATGTACACAGTTATGACTAGCAAGTGGATAATTAAAGGACCTAAAGAATACAACGTACTTTGACACTTATTCCATAGTTGATGACTCGAAACTTAGGTCTGCCGAAAAAAGATTCCATGAAAATAAACACAGTAGTGATTTAAGACTAGTTTTCTGATGCCAAATCTCACTTAGCAGCCAGTTTACGCCCCACCCACATTTAGGGTCCGGAATCGGCAGCGTGATCAACATGTGATTGACAATTCATTGGCTTACGTCATGACGCGTCATCTACAGAATTTAGTTCATTAGTCCGTTCTTTAGATGACGTCACATTTTGGCGATTTAAAAGGGGGCGTTCCCAGGACAATTAGATATTTACTAATTACCCCAAAATTGATTGATTTCATGAGAAATGAGTGCCAAATTCTTTTTCTTCGGGAAAAATTACATATAGAGAGCCGAATTGTGAAAATTAGGCCATCTAGACGCTGTAGTTCCTTTAAAATTCTTAACACTTAAACCGTAAATATTTTTCTAACGAAAGGGAAATTAAAAAAAAAATAGAACCTGTTCCATACTTCTATTGGTAATGTGAATATAACAAGGTATGAGAGATCGAACCACTAGATTTCTTCGTAAGTTTTGTGGATTAAGACAATCTTACTAGATCCCGTTAAAGGGATCTAGTAACATTGTCCAAATCCTCAAAATCTAATTGAAATTCTAGCGGTTCCGTCATACCTAACTATAGAAGTGACAGGTTTCGGTTTTCGAATTTCCCTTTCATTAAAAAGATATTTACGATTGAAGTGTTCAGATGTTAAACTATCCATTGGATAGTCGAAACCGTGTACAAAATCAGTGCAATGAGTAAGTGAATATCACTTCGCATTTTTGCTCATTACTCGGCCATATAACGTCCATTTAATTTGATATTTTCACACAATACCAGATGGATATATGAGATAACAA
The DNA here is from genome assembly GCA_037951105.1 of Echinarachnius parma. NCBI lineage: Eukaryota > Metazoa > Echinodermata > Echinoidea > Clypeasteroida > Echinarachniidae > Echinarachnius > Echinarachnius parma. Next base: position 104 of record JBAMJV010010617.1, on the reverse strand, counting down.
CAATATACATTGTATCAAACATTCATCACTCTTTGCACATGTCAACAAAGTTACTAGATCCCTTTAAAGGGATTTGGCAGTGGCGTCAGTTGCGTACCCAGAGG